>JAFVLL020039855.1:0-12598 GCA_021397915.2 Tor tambroides | reverse complement strand
TCATGACGTCACCAACCGAGGTTATTTAAGCCAATTCTTGGCGTGTTTGACACACGTGCTTCACAACCGGTCGAACAAAGAATGTTCTCATTAGCGTTATTGAAATGCAGCATCGAGAGTAGCTTTTGATAGGGAACTTGTCAACGCTGCCCCGCAACTTTTATTGATAACATAGTTTAAACACTGAATCAGTACATTATATTTTCCAGAAAGGAGAGGATAATTGTCCATATTTGCGAAAACAAAAAGTGTAGTGATTTCTAATTATTGGGGGGACTAGTTATCCTCAATGTCTATTGTGATTATCGCCCTGCTCAGACATGAAAATATGTTGTGGCACTATCGTGCAGTCAGTAATGGTTTAACGTTAGCAAACTTTAGCGATTTTTTGCAAACATTTATTTGAATAACATGACCGTAAATATGAACACACAATTGAATGTAACATAAAACAAAGGAAAGGGCTAAGGGTAGAAATGGGATTGGGCCTAAGTAAAGGAGTCTATGGTTGTATGATAAATTTTTATTCAGTTTTATCACTACAGTGGTTGGAGTTGTCAACCCCCACAAACATCTTAATATGTCACATCACTTCTTATCTTACTTTTTAATGGATCGGTTTGGAAACCACTACTGCTACATTATTCATCTTATATTTTCCTCTTTTTTCCCGATGGCCTTGTTCTGTGAAAGAGGTACAAGCTTGCCCATCTGGCAATCATGTCAAATTTTGTTTCTCACTTCTGGATCTTTTGAACAAATATTTAAGTTCTATTCTGTCACTGTCACTCATGACTTCAAATCATATCTTGTCTTTTTCAAATCTCTCCTCTAGTCCTTCAGACACATTCTTGGATGAACTGGGAACTCTTTTTGGAAAACAGTGTTCCACCTGTCCCTCCGGGTGATGTCACATCCAGATTGATGCTCCAAGTCCCCGGTGACTCAACAGACAGTGATCCATCTTGATCTTGTTTTCAACTGCAACCTTGCTCCATCCATGATCTCTGCTACACTTACACAGCTGTTGGAACTCTTCATTGTCTCATTTTAGCATGTCCTCTTTCTTCTACTCATCAACAGTCTATTCTCTCAAATTCATGGATCCTCTAGTTTCCCAGGAATTCACTATACTTCTTACTATACTTCTCTAAACTTCTTTGTCCTGGAAGAACTTTTCTATCATCCAATCAGGTCTAGGGCTAAGGTTAGGGTTAAACCTAGAGTTAGGATTTTAACAAAATTCAAATCAACCTCTTTAGGGGTAGTCAGTGGACCACCAACAGATTTTATCCAGGAATGTCTTACCTGAGGAAGTCACAGTCACCAGACCATGATTTTCTTTGAGGGTCCATCAAAACCTGCTCCTGTTGGGCCACCGTCCTGCAGAATTCAGCTCCAACACTCCTCCTGGAAGTTTTTAGTTATAGTAAAGACCTTGATTAGCTAGTTAATTATCATCAGGTTCTGTGTTGGGTGCATTGGTTGGCAAGCCTCCTTCGACGTATTCAATCTGCGACCATGTTCTCAACAACCACTTTGACAGTAAGTAGACTGAACACCCCAAAATGCATTGGCTATAAATGCCTTTTGATTGCAGCTACTTCCTCCTTCTATTCACATGAAGGGTCCTTTTTAAAGGGATAGTTCACCCAAAACTGAAAATTAGCCCATGTTTTACTTACCCTCAAAACATCCTAGGTGTATATGACTTTCTTCTTTCAGACGAATCCAATCAGAGTTATATTAAAATCTTTCCTTACTCGTCCAAGCATTTCAGTGGGAGTAAGCGGGTGTTTCTTTTCAACAGTCCAAAAGTAGTAAAATAAAGTGCGCACATCCATAATAAAACGTGCTTCACTCGGCTCCGGGGGGTGAATAAAGGCCTCCTGTAGCGAATCGATGCGTTTTTGTAAGAAAAATATCCATATTTAAAATGTTATAAATACTTTCTCACTTCCGCTGACTGTCGTACGTGCAAGCCGTTTTGGCAGAAGACGTAGAACGTACGCAACGTGCATGCACCAGTGATTAGTGACTAACGCGGAAGCGCGGAGGAGAGACAGCAAAACAAAAATCCGGTCACGAATTTGAAGCACAAAACGAGCATTTGTAAAGAAAAATGTAGGAGGATTTTGATATAAGCCAAGAGGAGACTGGTTTTCCTTTGCTAAAGTAAGGAAACTTTGCTTCTGTAAACAAACTCGCGAGACTACCATATCTCGCGCGATGCGACACCTGCGTGCTACGTCATCCGACAGAACGGCTTGCACGTATGACTGTCAGCGGAAGTGAGAAAAAAGTATTTATAACATTTCAAATATGGATATTTTTCTTACAAAACCACATCAATTCACTACAGGAGGCCTTTATTCACCCCCAGGAGCCGAGTGAGTCATGTTTTATTATGGATGCGTGCACTTTTATTTTACTACTTTTGGACTGTTGAAAAGAAACACCTACTTACTCCCATTGAAACGCTTGGAAGAGCAAGGAAGAATGTATAATATAACTCCGATTGGATTTGTCTGAAAGAAGAAAGTCATATACACCTAGGATGCTTTGAGGGTAAGTAAAACAGGCTAATTTTCATTTTTGGGTGAACTATCCCTTTAAAATCCATTTTTTGAGGTAGGAATGAACTCCTAATAATTACCAGGACAGACAACTTTTTACATACTTGAGTTTGTTTTTCAAGACTATCTTAATACAATGTAACATCCCCAACACATGACAGTAAATGAGATGGGTGCAATGGAAGAGCATTAGAGAAGGGCTCCTGTATGCTCTTATAATTCAGGAGGTAATTTGTTGTCTCTAATTAAGCATTCAATGAGCCCGCGAGTGACATTGTGTGGACACCTGCAGCTCCAGTATCTGGCCTGTTTATTGTACTTTAGTGTTCTGTTTCACCCTTTGAAGACTTTTTCTTATTTTTCCAGACCTAATTGGCCAGGGAACACTCTGTGTAGAAGACAACAGTGAGACGCAGGGCTGTGTGTTAATGGCCCTGGATTATTGTGAAAGTCAGACGCTTGTCAAAGGGAGAAGCAGTATCATCGTGGACATTTGCGTTAGATTAGATGAGAACAGGAAATTTGACTATGACTGATGTCATAGAAGTGGTGCAGACAGTGCTTTTGCAATGCAATACTAGATTCTAAAGATATAGAAAGTAACGTCTTACTATTACTTTAAAATTCTGTTTTAAAAAAGTTGTGACTCATTGTGCTGGACATAGAACAGCAAGACATCATGAAATGGCCACAGATGTCAATCTGACACATATGTATGCTCACCAAAAAAGGAGCATTCTCCTAGTGAATGCTCCATCCATGATCTCTGCTACACTTACACAGCTGTTGGAACTCTTCATTGTCTCATTTTAGCATGTCCTCCATTCTCCTAGTCCGACCTGAGAACTTCAGCGGTCAAATTGTCCAAAATACACATATATACTGCATACTAGAAAGAAAGAAAAAAAAAAAAGACTCTACTACTTAAAACATAATGTAAATTATTGTACTTCATAAAAAAATTAAAAGTGACTCTGTGTAGTTTTTTGTCTGTTTCAACCTCTGCCAAGAATCCTGCACACTTCTTCTCTTTGAAATCTTTCACTTTCACCTTCATCATCTTGAGCTGAGGTGAGTTCTGGCAGTCTAGACACATCTTTATTCGTCCAAAATAATGCAAGCCGATTGTTTCTTTGTATGCCTTGACACAGTCATGTAAATGAAATTTAATCCAAACTTTATTCTAGTTTAAATGTCATGTATAAAGCATATAACATGAAAGACATACCAGAGAAGATTTCAGAAGAGGTTTTTTAACTTATGTGCCTATTTAATATTAATTGCGTTTGCACCCTTGGTTTGACCTTAGATAGGGAACAGATAAACAGGCAACAACCTGAACATGACTAATGGTCAAACTACTGATATTTCAGTTCATTAGTGGTATATCCTGAGGCAAGCATCACTATTCATACAAAGGGTTAAGAATTTCAAGAAACCAATTAAGCATAATTGGTTTCTTGAAACCCAAAGACAAGTACCACTCATTTGAATGTGCATGTTGATATATTGCACCAGTAAATACCACCAATACGACTGATGTTTCATCACACGCTTCCCTGCTTGCTTCTTAACTTTGTCTGTGTCACATATCCAGCACAAATGCACCTCACCAAGATGTCTGACTTATCGTCCCAAACTAAGCATCACTGATTAATGGCACAGGCCTTGATTCTCCATTACTGACTGTCAGGTGTCTTCCAGGGAGCCTCTTTTAATGCAATTGCAATGCTTTTGGGAGAAAACAGTGTTGTGGTTTCTTTTCTGCTGCAGCTAGATATAGTAGTAATGAGTGTGGAGAAAGGCCTGGTCTCTTGTCTCTTTGGCTCATTTAATTGGAACAGAAATATTAGACTGGTATTAGGTGCACGATTGCTTTTTGGCTCACTAAGAGGGACCAAACTGTACCCTTTTTATTGTTGCTGTGGGTAGGATATGGTTAAAATGATTATCACTCCATCATAGCAAATACAGGCCACTTCACTGCAATCATAGAAATTGGTGCAATGTCATATTCGTGGAAATTCATCTCCACTGTAGTTACTAGCTAGTTATTCAGTGTTTTAGAATATACAAATATTCATATATTACAAATTATGTCCCAATGGATTCTAATACATTCTAGAAGCACTGATTTAAAATAGCTATAAAATAGAAAACTTTTCACTTCTGTTTTATGCTTTTAAGACTGGTATGTTTAAATGACTAATGTTTTGATTGGTTAAGGCCCGTGGCTGCTGTGGTTTGCAGGATTGCATCCTTCAAAACAGCCTCTTTTTCAAAGCTAGAATTACATTTTGAATGTTCAAGCATATAGTCTAAATGATCTTCAGATAATTGCAGCCTTGCCCTTTCTATTGTTGAATTGATTCAAATTGCCCTTGCTTTGGTGCTTTTCAGTTCTTTATAATAGACATAACCTTGTGAGTCACCTCAAAGATAATCTCGAAAATCCAGATGTATGGATTGTTCCCATCCTAGAAGAAAATGAGACCTTGATGCTACTCTTGTTCATCAAACTCTTGTTCTTGCATAACAAGAAATGCCCGTTTCAAAGGCAGTTGACATAGTGTTTGTGGGTGAATATTATATGAAATAAGTGCTTAAATGCAACTATGCTGCATGCTGGAAATAGATCACCATGTGGAACTGACATTCACCTTGAGAAGGTGAATCCAGCTCAAAGTAATTAAGAAAGAGTTTGTAAGGATTTCACTTCCACATTGTGACATACTTATTAGCAAAACAGGACATACTATAAGTGTAGGACAGGACAGTTGGATCAATAAATATGGTCTCCATATTACAGGTTGTTGTAGGAAAATAAAAGTTTTTTTCAGAGGCAAATTATGTCTCAAATTGTGCTTGGATTTGTAAGAGACTCAAAATGCCAGGAAGGATTTTAAAATCAAGGATTTTAAAATCACTTCATTTTTTAGGAGAAAAATATGTGACAAAGTTTTTTCTAAATGAAATATAACTGAAAATGTAATTAAATCTAGATAGAGCAACCTGTCTGGTATACAACAAATTAGTAGAATATTATAAAACTTTCCTCTAGGTTTTCTCCTCTTGTCCATCTTATTCGTCTAATAAAGAGTCACAAGGCCAAAAACACAGTTGAAAAAGAGAAGAAAAGTTCAAAATCTTTTTAAGGGTTATAATGATGTGCCATCTGTGCACTGATCAACATCACCATGAGCAACGACAGTTCGCCAACTACGTAGGCAAGCGAACACCTGCACCAAATTAAGAACCATCAAAAATTAGTACAAAAGCAACAGAGTCCATGGTAAGTAGCGTGATCTCAACACAAACCCAGTGCTTCTTTGTTCTTCCTGGCAGGAAGTGACTAACCAACTCTGATCTCTTCTCGCTTGCCTTGTTTATCTCGCACCTGGAATACAGAGTTTCTCAACTCACCTTTCTGTAGAGTTATCTTCACCTCTCAGCCTTCACAGATGTCCTATTTCTGCACCTGGATTCATTTCTGTAATGTGAAAATGGAAATATCACATGTTGTCTCAACTTCATTCTAAGACCTGTTAACATGAAAGAAGCAGTGTTAGATCTATCTTTTGTCCTAATCTGACAGGACCATTATCATGTTCTGATTACAGACGAGCTCTGGGGAGTTTTTATAAATGATAAAAAGTCATGATTCTGTATTTTTTCCAGACTCCAGAATATCATTCTATATTTATATATATATATATATATATATATATATATATATATGTTGTTTATGTTCCAGTGTACTGCTTATTCTGAAGAACAGGTTGAAATGTCCTACACAAATTCCACCAAAATTTGTCCCAATTTGCAGTTTAGAGGAGTGACGCTTATTGCAGAAAGTCATAGTCAGTCTGAGTTGACAGATTTGACAAAGAATCAAAAAGATACCTTTTTTTTTTGCTTCAGACTTTTTGATTCAAACACATTTGATATGTTGTCAATTTAAAAAAAAAAAACAGACTTAAAAGTCTGTTAGTGTGTGATCCATTTAATGTATGATCTGTTCAAATCTGTTCAAATTTTAAAAGTCATGTAGTGTATTCCAGACATTAGAGGGACTTTCAGACTTAAGAGTAAAGCATCCAATCACAGTTAGTTTCATCATTTAGGTTGTGTTTATTCACTGGTAAATTTGAAATCAGTGATAATAGACTGAAATGGAACAAAACAAAATATTAACATAATTTCACAAACACAACAGAAAACAAAGAATTTCACAGAAAATGTGTGCAGACTTCCATCCGTCTGTTTGTAATTTCACAGACATAGCTCAGAGAACAAAGCACATTATGTTCTGCTCATCAGTATGTTGTTTACTTAATACTAAGTTCACTGATGCTACAAACTTCATATGCACATGTAATTCTGTATAATGGTAACCTGTTACAAACCTGTGATATCTTGTTTCACACATCATTAATAGAAACCTCATTAAATGCAAACCTGACATTTGTTTTGTAACCTGCAGCGAAAACTGAGCTTGCAAAATATTTCAGTGGTGTGAATACAGAGCTCTGAATGACCTCTGTATTGTGCACTAAACCCCCCTTGCTGTGAATATTAATCTCACATCCCTCTTGCTCTATACGACCCAGTGTGTGTTTACATCATCTGGACTCAGCTCCACCCAAACTGTCATTCAGCAGAAGGTGTCTCCAACTTGTGACTTGTGCTGATAAACATGACTTCTTCCTTGATCTACAGGGGCATGTTCATTCCACCTAAGCAACATTCTAAACTATTATTGGCCATATCGGAAAGCAGAGGCAGGACTTTAAAAAAAAAAATAATAACTTCTTGTTCCAAAGATGTTATATATAACATCTTTGGAGCAGGAAAGGTTCATTTTCAATGGCGCGTCATGGTTGGAATCAGATTACTTGTCCAGTTCATCAGACTATGGGGTAGTAACACTAAACACTGTATATAGAAATTTAAAGGGCATAAGGATGCATTCTCAAGATGTAGTTCATAGCATAAGAAATCTGTCTGATGTCTATGTAGACCATAAAATGTATGTACATAGAAATTGGGGAAGTTCAATTTTTCACGATGACATCCTTGAATAAATCCAAATCCCAAAGCTTGGTCTTCACCATTAGACAAGAAAGCACAAAATCACTTAAGATCATGAAGTTGGAAAAGGCCAATTTCTACCACTATACCAGCTATATCGTTTACCATCTGCTCTATCCTCTGCTGTCTTCCAGTTGTGTGAGGCAGAGCAAATGAATGGCAAGTGAGATACCATACCCTGGCATTCCCTTGGCATTCAGGAAAGGGTAAGCTATAAGTTTCCATAAGTATGGAAAGACACAGTGTGTACATTCCATTTGGGTGTAAGATCTGAAATGAAAAGGAAATGAGAAAGGGGAGGTAGAGAGTAAACTAAGAAGAAAGGTTACATTATTCAGACAGGGTCCACAGCAGTGCTGATACACTCCACTTCAGCATGGAAGAAAATGTCCATCATTTCAGCAACTTTTGATGCTCCGCATGACATCTGCAGATGTGAACCTGACATCGCTCTTAAGGGACTAACATATTTATGTGGCATATATTGTATCCACAGATTGTCCCTTTTAGTCAGACACCAGATGAGTTCAGGTTGAAAGTTATATCACTTCTGTCTAGACAGGGTTTGCGAGATGCATGGTGCAAATATCCTCATATATCCCACTGGAGCATGAAGGAGCTACTATGTTTTGCTGGACATTTGAACTAGAGGTCTGCACAGGATGGATTTTTTTTGTCTCGTTCCACCAAGACTGTGTCTCGCTCCTGCCCGCAACTTTGACATTTGGTCCTGCTCCCATCCACAAAATCCCACAGGTAGTAGTCTAGCAGATTTTCAGTACCTCTCCTGTAAGATTCTGTCTCACTTTTTCAACCTCCCTCTCCACACACATAACTCTTCGGACCTCACCTTGTTGCATTTGTTCCAGCAGACAATATATCAGAATGACATGGACATATCAGTATCTTCTCTCGTACACCCACACTCAGCAATCAAAACTTGTTATAATTTGAACCTTTATCTCACTTTATTTTCCCCCCACATACCCACCACTTCAATCAGAAAGCGTATTTGAGAAGGTAGTGGAGGGACCTCAGTTCATCTGAGGGATTTAGAACTCTGTGTTCTTCAATTTTATTTGTTGTTTTTCATAAGAGTTGTCCCCAGGACTGGACAGTTTGAGACAAGTTGCTTTGCTTGTAATGTGTTATTATTTACACATAACCAATATATGAGCATTTAATTTAAAAACCATAAATAACACTCCCTCCCTGTTCTGTGATGACAGCTTTCACTTGTCTAGTGGAAGAGTGGAAGAAGTTTTCCATTAGATGTTAGAACGTGGATGCAGGAATTCACTCCTATTTAGATACAAGAGCATATCAGGTCAGGCACTGGTGTGGGGTATTGGAGCCTAAGTCATTGTTCCATTTCATCTCAAAGATATCCAGTGAGGTTAAGGTCTGGGGTTTGCTGCAGGCCAGTCAATTTTTTCCACAGCGTATTTCATTCAGAATCATTTCTTTATGGACCTCGTTTTGTGCACAAGGATATTGTCATGCTGGAACAGAAAAGAAGCTTCAGAACTATTACAACAACAATGAAATCACATAATTCTTTTAAATGTTATTGTGTGATTTAGCATTAGGATTTATCCCTCAAAAATTACTGGAATAGTCAAATCTATTAATTAGAAGGAGTTGTCCACATATTTTTGGCCATATAGCGTACTGTATATCAAACTGTCAGTTCCTGTTTGGGAAGTGTAACACGTTTTGACAAGTCTGTTCTATGTTCTTTTCAGTAAATTGGTTCAAAATTCTGGTTAAGTGATTCATCTTGTCATTTTAAGTCATCAAAAGTGCTCACAGAAATCCTCTCCCTCCTTAAAGAACATTTTGTGGCTGGATTTTGGAGCAAAGACAGTCACTGTGCTAGACACATTGAGCAACTTAGAAGTTAATATTCAAGCAATGCATTTTACATTTAATACCCCAATATTAAATTTCTATGTACCTTTCATTAAGAAAGATATTTTTGTTTTGTTTTTCTTTTTTCTTTTTAAAGAAGCATAGATCAATTTTTAATTAATTTATGGTGATTAATGACCTATATAAGCATGTCAGTTCAGTTTTTTTTTTTTTTTTTTTTTTTTTCCAATGTCATGTTGAATAAATGGAGATCTGGAACAAGTAGGCAAAGAGTAAAATCTGCGTGAGCAAGCAAGTCAGAATGAAACAGGATTAGAAGTACTTGCACAGGAAATTAAATACATCTTTAGGCACATCCTCTTAGCTTTTTGAAGTGAAGTGTTGACTACATGTATGACTACATTCAAAGAGTTTAATTAAATCTTTTGGTTTCCTTTTAACACACACTGCTCTTGAAATTACATAGCCCATTGTGAGCGGTACTGTATCCATTCTGACTGCTCTGGAGTGTGTTTCCCAAAAGCATCGTTAGCTAACTATGGCCGTTAGCTCCAATGAACTCTATTGGTAACAACAAAACTTGTGACAATAGTTGCTTTTGGGAAATGCACTAAGCTGTTAGGTTTATTACAGTACGTCATTTGGAGGACTTAAAGGCCTTAGTTTTTACTTCTTTATACTCATTGCTTTTTTTGTGAGGAGTTCTTATGGCTTTACTGCCAAATTGCATGGAAAAATACCCTTCTTATAATATTAAAAGAGCATGTTTTAAAGATACATACATGATGTCTTTATTAATAAAAAAAAAAATCAGACCACATTTATTAAATACATTTTGCTGGTCTATACACGGAAGGAAGAATGGCAAAGATACACACAAAGATGGTTAACTTCTGTTCACTCTCAATCTGATTCCTTAGAAAAGTAATATAACACTCTTGAACTAGTAATATAACTAATATAAGTAATAGTAATATAAGCTACTAGCTACAAACAAACAAAAAAAGTACAAAAGCTGCCACTGGGGCCCCTACCCTTTCAAAAGAAACTGATTTATATACTTTTTAATTTTTTTTTTTTTTGTGAATGCACAATTATTCATATTCAGTATATATTATTCATATCAGATACATTATTGATATCTGTAGCACAAATGGTTACATACCAAATTTTAACATTTAGGATTATTCTCAAATCAGCCCAAAGTGTAATTAATAGTAATAGTGATGCTAGCAAACACCACAAAACTATCTACAAGTTTCTGTATGCTCTCAGCACATTTGAAAATGTATGCTTGTCCTATTTTGATCAGTATAATTTCCCCTGTAACTTTGACATAGGCCTATCTTTTATCTAGTTATCTGTGTTTTATACCCAGTAAATCATATCTCCGTTCCTAGGGAATTTGATGAGAAACAGAATTTCTTTGCTTTCTTCTTTTTATCTATCATTACACAACTATTTTAATGTATCTGGTGTTGACCGCAGACTCTTAAATCCAGAAGGACGCATGAGCTGTAAGTTTGCGCTACATAGATCTGTTCTAAACTTGTTTTGGTTTTTGAAGTTTGCCCAGTAGTTTTTATTTCCCTGATGTTATATACCACTACAATACTCCAGTAACTGTTATCAAACTTTTTACACAGAGCTGAATACAGAATCATTTCATAATGTATCAATGCAAATATAATAGTGAAAAAAGCAAAACATTAAATATGGTTAAGTATTTCCTTGCCCCACTCCCTAGTTGTAAAATTGCATAAAACCTTAAGCAATTCAATATGCATATCACAAACTGAGAATGTCTTTCCAGGTTATTACAAGAGGACTGTCAAGGGAATAAAAAGGGTGACAGCTGATTGTTTAAACTTCCTCATGGTACAGTGCTGTGCTGTTCTCAGCAAACAACATCTGTAAAACTTAAAAAAAGCTTGAGCGTACTTTATGGTGCATTTATCTCTTTAGAGCAGTTGCTTTGACTGGAGTGTGCATGTGCTTAGAGCTCTGCTGACTGACAATGATATTTCTCACCTGAAGAAAACTACCTCTTGTTAATGAATGTTGACTTGCATTAATCAGTCATGCACTGTAGAACATGGCTTTCCAAAGCAAAACTTCCGACTTGATAATTGTATTGCCTGTTTCACTTATTTTGGCCAACAGCCACAGGTCATTAAGTGGACTTCTCATGGCCAGATAGAAGAGTAGATAGAACAGGTTCACTAGCTTCTCTGTTTTTGATGCCTGACACAGGAAATCATTTGTAGCATCTCTAGACACGCTCTGTCCATGCAGCATATTAATACTCACACTCATGGCCCATTACATTTGTCATTATATCTTGTGATAGCTTATCATTTCTTCAATCTCATCTCATAAACCACAGGGAACAGCACTCCCAAACATCATGTTGCTCGATGTCTTGGGTAAGCTGGTTGTCCAAAGCTCGTCATATCTATGCCTATCACTAAAACAAGCAGTGCTTTTCAGAGTCTGTGTATGTAGAGATGTCTCTTGGCCTTTGAGCTGATGTCTTCATTGGAAGTCAACTGTCTCACCAGATGATAATACACTGTATAAATCGCTGTTGACCACATGGCTGTGCTTCACAGAAGCAGCCAATGACATTTTACTGTGATTGCTGTTATACATACTGAGCCATTTTTTTTTTTTCAGTTCAGCAGAAGTATAAAAATAAATGTATGTCACTGATGTCTTCACACTAGAAAATAACCTTCATTGCCTCTAAAGGTGTAGTGTGAAACCTGGATGACAAAATGGCCCAGTGACATCCAACCCATTAAAATGTCAAACGTCATATACAAATGAAACCTGTCAAGAACATGGATCAAACAAAGGTGAACTTTTAGCTCAAAGTCAAATGAAAGAAATTTGATATTATTTGCTATATATACATATTTTAACTGTAGGTAAAAGCTTCTAATTTTAGGTATTACAGGGTTTTTTTTTTTTTTTTTACTATTTGGCTTTACTGTTATTCTAAGAAATATTGTGTGTGTGTGTGTGTGTGTGTGTGTGTGTGTGTGTGTGTGTGTGTG
>JAFVLL020039854.1:0-83663 GCA_021397915.2 Tor tambroides | reverse complement strand
TGCTGTGATTTATGTAAGGTGTGGCTGGATGAGGGAGATAATGCCAAGCGAAATGCTTCATTTCATAAATCTATTCCAAAGGCCTCTGTTCCCCCCTCCACATACACACACACACACACCTCCGTATCACTTGCTATTGACATCCAAACAAGTGCTCTCTGTTCACTGCTAAGTAATGTTTCAGTATCACAGGAACTAAGGCTCGAGTCGGGCTCTCTGGGGCACACACACACACACACACACACACAGATATACATAAACAAGGAGGGGAAAGCGAGAGGGGAACTTGTAGAAGCAAAAAGCCACCACATAATCAACAAACACTCAATTACCCAGTGTCCTTTGCTCCCTCTGATATTAATAACACATTCTCCTGGTCTACGCACACTGCTATAGGCTATTAAATGCGTCGGTGCAAAGGAGAAACAGAACAAACAGGGAAAAATCACAACATGAGAGATGTGGAAATAATTCCAATCTCCATTCCAAGGCTAAATGCAGGTGATCCCGGACGCTGGGCAGGTGGTAAATTAGTTTTCTCCACTGAGACTTCAGGTAATGGAGGCGAATGAGATTCCCACACACACCCCAGCCAACATGAAATAATAATGTCTGGGAAATATAACAGGCTACATTTCCATTTGCTCTGTTTGGAAGTGATGCATCTCTTTTGAGTGGGTCCACTACACGAGAACTGTGTTTGGGGTTGAGGGGTTTTCCCAACATACAACTGAAGTTCAAGGAGAAATTATACAGGACTGAATCTGGATGGAAAGCCAACAACAGTAAAAATAGTGCCATCATTTTTATTAAGATACAATTTAATCCTCTTTTCAAAAGCCCCTAGAAAAGGGGTTCTATCTCATTTCCTCTTTTTCTCTAAATACATGTTGTCATGTCTTGTCGCTATAATCTAGTTGTTTTCTTCACACATGGTATCATCTGGTTTTTGTTCATGCCAGAAGTAAATCAAGGACTTAACATGATGGACAGCAAAGAAAGAAATATTTATAAGCACAGGAAAAGTGTCCATTTAAACACCTGCTCCAATGGCCAACAGGAGTCCCTGAAGACAGAGATATTCCTCTGGTGTATATGTGGAAATAAACATTGAAAGCATGAAAACAAAGCAAGAAAAGCAAAACAAAAACAAAACAAATTCAAGCAAAGTGAAGTGATGCGAAGCAAAACAACAACTACAAAAAAGTAAAGGAAAAAAGTCAAAACAAAACAATTTAGCAAATCTAAGCAATACCAAAACAAAACAAAATAAAAAAGCAAAGCAAAGAAAAACAAAAATAGCAATGCAAAACCAGTAAAGTGAAACAAAACAAAGCAAAGAGCAAAACAAGCAAAAAGCAAAGCAAAATAAGACAAAAAACATCAAAGCTAAGCAATAACAGAAAAAAATGTTATGTGAAGAAAAAAGCAACGCAAAATAACAAAAACTAAAGAGAAACAAAAAACAAAAAGCAAAGCAAAAAAGCAGGCAGCAAATCAAAGCAAAAAACTAAGCAAATACAGCAAAGCTAAGCAATGCAAAAAAGCAAAACAAACAAACAAACAGCATAGCAAATCAAAACAATACCAAAAAAAAAAAAAAAAAAAATGCAAAGTGAATGTGTGCTAACCAGTATGCCACAACTAATTGATACTTCTGTTGGTATTCAGATTCACTGTGCTTTATTATCAACTTCATGTTACATTACGTTCTTGTTAACAACAACAGTGTAAGTTGCCATTCACGTAGAGCGAGTTTTTGTGTTCACATGAGACACAGGGTAGTGAAATTAAAATGAAGGAAAAAAAAGGTCTAGAGAAACTGAACTTATTTTAACTTGAGCTTGGTGTTTTTAGATGCTGCAAAAGACACGAGTACAATGGTCAAACATGTCTGTCTGCCTCATGTTTACCGAGAAAAACAGTGGAGAAGCAGCACAGTGGAATGCTAAAGCATGTTGTTTTTGACCAGCCCCAAAGAAAATCCCTGCACCAGCACTGAGTTCTCCTCATGAAGTGTCCAGACGGTTGGATCTGTCTCTCTCAGATCTGTCTCGGTGGAGGTGAGCCAGACGCTGTGTCTACAGCAGGGCACAAGAGCGCAGTGGAGACAACTCGCTCTTACTGTCTTTGTCTCAGTGGCGACAGGGTTGGGCCAGAGCACAGTCACCTGGGATGAGACCAGCCCTGTCCTGAATAAAGCGCTTTCTCGGTTTTCTTCTTTCTTCCACAACAAAACCTCTAGCCTGTGTACGAACTTGGGAGTGTTACATCATATCACACAGTAAAAAAAGTTTTGTTTTTTTCCAAGTTATAAATAAAAAGGAGATACATTTTACAAGAAAATGCCATTTTAGTCTTTCTACTTCAAAATTTCATGTTTAATTCAATGCATTACTTGCCGTTTCTTTGTAATTAATTGTGAAATTTACCAGCAATTTCTGAGAGAAAATTGTTTCTACAATATAGCAATATCTCCATATAGCAACTTAAATTTGGCTTAAATTCAAATCTGTTTTCTAAATGCATGTTTTTGATTGTATAATGAATGATGAACGATTCATCTGTGCATAGAATCAAATCCCGCCCTACATTTTCCTTTCCTAATAATACGTTACACTTGGATGTACTGTACATCATGGAAGAAAATTTCATCAGAATTACTGCACCTTCACCTATAAGCACCAGTTATTTTTTTGTTTTTTTGTATATATTCTATATTCCGTATCTATATTCCTGATTTATTAAATTATCATATAAATTAGCATTAACAAAAACTAAACACATCTAATAAATTTAACTATGAAAAGTTATTTCTCAAACGCGTGCACATGGTTGCCAGGTTGTGAAGGTAAAAAAAATGGGAAGAAAATGTGAAAAAAAGGAAAAATAGGGGGATTTAAACTTTTGAGATCTGGCAACCCCAAAATGAAAACTTGTGGCGGTCTACATGTCTCCGTCTTATCTTAGTCTGGGGAAAAAAAAAAAGTTTTCATCGAAGTTTGCGTGAATGGTTGAATACTTTAAACGTGAAAAAAATAAAGGAAAACAACTTCAATAGGGGGATTTAAATTTAAAGGATTAAATTTAGGATCTGGCAACCCCAAAACATGAAAACTTGTGGAGGTCTACATGTCTCCGTCTTATCTTAGTCGCAGAAAAATAGTTTTTCATCATCATTTTTGTTAATGGTTGCATATTTTAAACATGATTCATCCATGCCTGCTGAGCTTCGACAATAAGTGAAGCTATTTTACTTCAAACGCATTCCTGTTTTTCTCACATTAATTTGAAAATATCCCTTTACTTTCCACTGCATAATGCTGCTTGAGTTTCCGTGCAGTATTGAGCTGCAGTGAGTCAGGGCCGGTGAGGCTTCACCTGAGTCTTTCCCGCTGTACCGTACAGAGCTGAGCAGGCACATGAGTGGATAGTCCACATCTAATTACTGTGGCTTAATTAGTATCGGGGCTAAACCTCCACGGGGCACCTGCAATCTTAATTCATATGCTGACAGGGAGGAACAAGTGTTAATGTGCTGTATTTATGTTAATACTCCCAAAGTGTATGTGTGTGAGAGTGTGTGTGTGTTGGTGTCTGAAGTTATTTTGCCGCACATGAAATGCCTTCCCTCACAATTAAAGCTGATAAAATACCTTTAAGTGTATATGTACGTACATATTTTTAAATTTATAGATTTAGAAAAGAAACAGAACAAAGAGGCACCAGAATTAAGGGTTTAGTGCACCAAAAATTTAACATTTAGTCATATGTCGTTCCAAACCCATAAGAGGACTGTTCATCTTCCAAACACAAATGTAGATTTTTTTTAAAGAAACTTGAGATTTTTGTACCTCCATTAAAAACCCTTTCCCTGAAATCTTTAAAGCTTCAATAAGTTCATAACAACATTGTAAAAGTAATCGATATGTATCAGGATGTTTAGGGGCTGATCACTCACAACAATGTTTAATTCCACCGATTATCCATTGTTTTTGTTTTTTTAAATAAATACATGCTAGATGGACAGGTGTGAGCATTGCATATGATCGCTGCGCCTGAAGACAAAGATGTTCATTTGGTGTATATGTGGAAATAAACTAGAACATCAAAACAAAGTAAAACAAAAAAGGCAAAAGAAAACAAAAGTGAAGACACTGGGAAAAATAAAACAGCAAAGCAGAACAAAGCAAAGCATATATTTAAAAAAAAAAAAATTCATACATATGTCTTCTTGTGATTGGGCAATACTAAAAGGTCAACATCAAATCCTATTACAGCCGCAATAATGTGTATTCTTCCTGTTATGTGAAATAGAAGTTCATGTGGCTTTTCACAACTGTTGTTTTTACAAAATTACCCTTGCACCAATATATTCCACTGGTGAAGATTTTTTTTTTTTTTTTCCAGTTTGCCCTCTTGTTCAGGAAAATTAATGTCTATGTGCAGAATATAATCCATCACGCACTGAAAGCAGAGGTCATTCAGGAAATGATAGCAGGTAAGATTAGGTCTCTACCATAGAGACATTCACAAACACACACCGTACACAAACACATGTGTATGAACACACCACAATCCAGGAACTTCCTCACACTCCTTGCCTTGACTTTGCCAAGTGCACAGAGGATAAAACTCTCAAGGATTCTGTGAAGGAGATTCTCACAGACAAAGTCAAATCCCAAACTTTCTCTAAAAAGAAAGTATTGTAGTGGTACCAAGGTAATATCATCGTTCTTTGATATATACCATGATACTAAACGATTAAATCAACAGTATTTGCTTGGTACTCCAAAAGATTTATTGCCAATTTCACCTTATAGTCTTAAAACATACCAGGCTATGCAATAAGACCTGGTCTGACGTACGGTGAAGTTATCACGATGAAATTTCCGTAATGTAGATCTGTGCCTCTCATGGGTCTATAGGGAATCAGTAAAGCTATTCAAGGGCAAAGTATTTACACACACGCACACACAGTCGACTGGTCAATACTGAATCAAAGTGTACTGGGCCACCCCTGCATAGAGATCACACATTAATCCCATGCATTAATTATTGACATTAAATTTAATTTGAAAAGCAAACGTCCACCAATCCACCGGTCAGATTTTAATAATGCAAACAGGCAACGCAGGGCGTAATCATATTGCTATTGATTAACATACAACAACTAAGGGTAGTCAGGCATACATGATAACCCATAAACATAATAGAGACTACATCACTGAACGCACTGGATTATGGGTACAACACATGTATGATCCTCTAAATAGCCTATTCTTAGAGACTCTGTAACGCCATGGAGAATCTGTAACTATATATACTATATAACACAAATGTTAGTAATGAATATGCAAATGAACAATGAAAAAAAAATGTTACAGATAACAAAAAAAAAAAAAAAATACAACACCATGGATGATTACTTTAAAAAGACAATGAAACATTACTGACTGCATAAAAAAAGTTGTCTCCACCAGTAACGTGTTTGTTTGCATAATCATTTACATCAGTTGTTCTTCAGTGTTACTAAAAATTGTGTAAACGCAAAGTAGAACAAAGCAAATGTTACTGATTACGTAAAAAAAACAATAGAACAAAACATGTTACAATTACATAAGCAAACAACAGAACAAAAATTAGTGATAAGTGAACAAAAGAAAAAACACAATGTTACCAGTGATTACGTAAAGAAATTAAAAAATTGTTCCATTCTATTGCTTATTTACCTGATTGTTTATTGTTACCCTATTGTTTACCTACCTAATTTTCAGTAAAATTGTGTATTGATCTTTTTTACATCATTTTCAGTAATGTCTTTGTTCTAGTATTTGTTTCCATAATATTTTACATGTTTAAAAACTGTACTGACAAATACAAACAAACAAAACAATGTTATAGATTATGTAAACAATTGAACAAAATGTTACTGACAAAATGCAAGTGAACCAAAAAAAAAAAATTACTGATAAATATACAAAGAGAACAAAACAATATAACTGACAATTATGTACGCAAACAAAATTACAAACAAAATGTTACTGACATTTACATAACCAAAAAATAGAATAAAATTTTACTGATAACTAAGCGAACAAAAGTTACAGTGTTAGTAGTGATTACATGAACAAACTATACAATAAAACACTACAGTATTTTTTGTTCTTGTTTATTTACATAATAATTTGTAACAGTGCCTTGTTTTATTGTTTAATTTTCAGTAACACTGTTTTGACCTTTTGTTCATTTCCAGAATTGTCAGTAACATATATTCTAGTGTTTGTTTACATATCTTACATCAGCTGTTATAGTTCTCATAAAATCAACATTTACAATATTTATTTTATTAGCACACATTGCTAGTCTTACAGGTAGGGTAGGTGATTTGGTTCAAAAACATTTTTTGTTATGTTGGTTGAAATTCTCTTCACATCCCGATAGCAAACACTAAGTTAAGTGCTCTAAATGTATTTATATGTGTTTATATCATTTGTGGAAGGCGTAGGACCATAAAATGTTCGTCCAATCAAAAAGTTCGTTCCGAACATTATGATAGCCTGTTTTGCCTGTCAAAATATGTATTTGCATACATCTGCGCACCCTGTTTGCGCAGAAATGAAATCATCAGTGTGTTCCAGCGAGAATGAAAGGCGCTATTATTGTAATATTATGCGCTTTTTACTGTAATGTTTTGTTGAATGAGGTGAATGAGGCATGAGATAATCTGACAGCGTTGCACTCAATCCTCCACCAACGGTGTCTCTCATCGTATCGCAGGTTAGTCTCTGGTCTGGCTGAGCGTGTTCGTGTGTTTTGGAGGAGGCGTGGCTTTGCAGTGTGATTATGTAGGGAGGGTGGGGATCTTGCATTCAAAGCTAACATGTTATCGCTAGCCTTTCCAAAATCGCCTACCCTACCTTTAAGATGAACAATTAATCAATGCAAGTTAATCTACTGTAAAAAAAACATTGTTTGTCTTGGTAATCTTTAATCAAAATCGGATCATTTGCTTCCGCTTCCTTCTCTGATGACGTCAGTTTGGTGGCTTGGGCAGAATATGCTTAACCACGCCCCTTTTTAGTTTGCTGCGAGTAAAAGATGAGAGAAGGAGTGCAAAAATAAAACCCCACCCTCTATTCAGTATTCCGTTTCAGTTGGAAATACATCCCCATACTGAAATAAAAGTCGACAGCAACTTCCAGTTCACACAAACTTTAAAAAATACTAACAATTACATAAACAAAAAACAACGTTACAGATGACAATGCAAACAACAGAACTAAATGTCACTTGACAATTAGGCGTTTGCATAATCACATTTATGCTTACACAATTGTCAGTAACATTTATTTTGTTGTTTATGTAATCATTTACATCAGTTATTCAGAGACAATAAAATGTAAAACAAAATGCAAAGTTACTGACAACTATGTAAACAAATAATACAACAAAATAATGTTACTGGCAATTACATAGGGTGACCAACAGAATAAACTAAATGTTTTCAATGGTTATGTAAACAAGCACAAGAACAAACTGTGATGACAGAGGTGAAAATGAAGCTCCTGTATGTCCTAAACGCAGTCTCCTAAAAATAACTCTATTTATCTAATGTGGGACAGAGGTATGGACCTGTAAAGAACGCCCTTCAATGAAAAGAGACAGAGATGGAGAGTGTGTGAAAGAGAGCAAGATGGCTGGAGATCATCTTTAACACTTAACAATGACCGGAGCAGAGGCAGTTTACCTTCTGCCACAGGCTGTTATGAATAGAGGCCATCAGTCTGTCGCTCAAGAAAGAGCGAGAGAGGGAGACATCTCAGCTCGTTGATTTATGAAAATAATGAAATATGTATGGCTGACAGCTTGAAGGATCACCGTTGAGGTTTTATTCTAATGCACTTGTCCTCTTTGCAAATCACCCATCACCCGTGTCAAGTCAAGCTGTTTTTCCAAGGCCACGCTGAAAGCCACCTATAAAGAGGATGGACCACTGGTGGTGGCCGTGTTTTAAAAGCCTGATATTGATGTCCGTGTAGGTTGAGATTTTGAAACCTGAAGGTGAAGGCAGAAAACCTCCTTCGTACTGACTAAATGTGCCAAACTCTGACTCAGCAAAAGCCCTAGTGTGAAAGCACTCTTAAAAAGTAAAACAATCATTGTCTATCCATGCTAATCTTCAATCATGTTTGACTTGCATTTATTGGGCATTACGAGACAAGTCCGATTGTTGACCCCTCAAAGCACTTCTAGCTACAGAAGCTCGATTTTGTGCATTGTTGCCTTAAAAAAATGGGCAGAAAAATCTTAAACCAGCCTAAGGTGGTTTGCTTTGATGGTTTTAGGCTTTAGGCATTTGTCGGTCGGTAGATAAGTAGATAAACCAGCTAAGACCAGTAAACCACATTAGACTGGCTAGGTCTAAAAAATAGCAAACACTTTGGGAGTTTTGAAGTCGTCACCTGATTGGTTGAATTCTACAGGTTTTCCAGGAGACGTCACATTCTTTGAAGGTCCACCTCAAAACAAAGCCGTCGTCATGTCAAACTCCTTCGTGGAAGAAGAAAACTGTTTCAATTGTGACAATGAGCACTTGTCAGGATCAGGTCAGGCAGCCTCTTGGCCGGTCCTTGGTCAATTAAAGTTGATGGAATCCAAACTATCTGCCGTCAGTCTGAAGGTCAGGCTATGCCAGAATAGGTTTAGGCTGGTTTACCGCAGAAACGAGGAGGAACAGGATCAGGAAACATGGCAGGCTGGACTTGATGGCTCCATCCAAAATTGCAAACGTCCCTACTATATAGTAGGTGAAAAACAGTATATGAAAGAGCAGCAGGGCTTGAAAACTGAAAAAAAAATTAAATCGGTTCACTCCAAGCAGAATCGATATTTTAACGTTTCTGTTCCTGCGTTCCTCTGCATTATTACTGTTCTGAAACCGGTTCGAGTAGAAAAAATACCGGTTAATAATGTTTTTTAAATCCTTGCCTATAATAATAATAATAAAAGTACAGTGTTTTCTTTACTCAAAAAGAGATCTATCTTAACTACTTGCGCTAGTCACAGCCAATACAGCAATCATCTTTTCTAGATTTGGCCAAATGCAGGCTACTAAACAAAAGAAAACATCTAACTTTTTAAAGCCATTACAGTATTTTTTTAAGATATTTAAAAATGTTTGCTGCATTTTTTAAAAAAACGCTACTTGTATAAAATTGCGTTTTGAGACAGGAAAAAAACATAAGTCGTATATAGGCTCACGTCGTATTTTATTAGACTATTACATTCAGAAATAATGTAGGCTAAAATGCCAGTAAAGCAAAATGTTTACAAACATTATAAACACAGTTATTAGTTTCTCTCCACAACAAATTCTCTAAAGTTAAGGCTATGCGTTTAGGTTATAAAAACGTCAATCCAAAAACAAATTAATTTAAGATGAAACTGATGCCTACCTCTCTCATTTGGCAAGAATCCAAATGTTTCCATATTCGCGACGTATGTGGATGCTAAAATATTATTTATTATAGGCTTTGTACTTTCATCAACATAAAACATCATCCTTCACATCGACTATTAGCACAGTGAGACGGTGGTCACGCTGAACGCAACAAATTCTACAAAGGAGCACTGTAACTTTTTATACATTTCTTTAACTGTATTTTAATTTGATAATAAACAGGCTGCAATGTCGCAAAAATATGTTGTGTCTGTGTGCGCGAGGCGCCGGCGCGATATGGTTATACCAACGCTAGTTGGTTATAGAAGCAAGACATCATTCAAAACTGTCAAGCTTTTGCAAAATAAATAAAACTGTAAAGCTTTTGCAAAACAAAGAAAACTACTTTCTGCCATCTCGTTTTCCTTTCCGAGAACTTTGGAACACGTCACAATGAACCGTAACTCAGCGCATTTTTTTTCTTTCGTTTTGTTAATCTCTCAATGATTTAAGTGAAATATATTTTGTGTATAGGCCTATATATTCCTTTTTATGTAAGCCTATAGTTTTATTGTTTTCTCCGTTCACAGAAGCGCTGCAGGTCCGTGTGATCTGTTGAATCCATGCATTATCCTCGGATAAACTCGCCAGAGCATTGTCACTGCGACATACCTATGATGAATTTACAGCTGAGCGCGGGCATTTCACGCATTGGATGCGTCAGCTTCATTTTTGCATAGGCCGTACTCCTTGAATTCGTGATTGGTTGATAGCAAATTTCAAATATTAAATGGAACGATAAAACAACGTTATTAATCAGTTAATGGCCATTTCAAATTTTCGATTCAGTTTGGAACTCTAAAATTTGATTTTGTTTCTGTTTCTGGTTCTGTTCCAGTCAAAATTTCGTTCGTTTCCGGTTTTCGTTTTCGTTCCGGTTCAGAGCCCTGAAGAGCAGTATGTTCAAATTTACAGTAAAGTATTCTCGTAGCTTCATAACATTATGGTTGAACCACTGATGTCACATGGACTATTTTAACGAAGTCCCTACCACCTTTCTGGGCCTTGGTACAGTAGTTCTACTGCTGGCTATGCAGGGTCAGAAAGCTCTCAGATTTCATCAAAAATATCTTAATTTGTGTTCCAAAGATGAAAGAAAGTCTTATGGGTTTGGAACGATATGAGTGAGAGTAATTAATGACAGAATTTTCCTTTTTTGGTTGAACTTTCCCTTCACTTTATAAGATGTTAACTGATGGACTGGAGTGGTGTGGATTACTTATGGATTATTGTGATGTTTTTATCAGCTGTTTGGACTCTCATTCTGACGGCAACCATTCACTGCGGAGGATCCATCGGTGAGCAAGTGACGTAATGCTACATTTCTCCAAATCTGATGAAGAAACAAATTCATCTATATCTTGGATGGCCTGAGGGTAAGCACATTTTCATGCAAACATTCATTTTTGGGTGAACTATCCCTTTAAGTGCTACGCTACGACAAGAACAGGCTAATTTACGTGAGTGCCCGAGTAAACAACGTGAGCTCGCTTCATAATAAAGAAATACACAACATAAAAAGAGTGTGACAACAAAAGATATCATTTCATATCAGGCTCAAATTCACGCAGCAACAACTTGACCAATATTTACTTAGCATGGCGTGAGGCCACTGCCTCTGTATCGTTTCACGTTAGCAAACAAGCAGTCAAACCACCGCCTCCCCATTCTTTTAATGAAGTGCTCAACATCACCACAGCTGTCTCTCTAATGCACGACATTAGCTAAAGGATCTCTTTAACAAATCCGATTAGGAAAACCTCATATTAAAAGCCTTTCACATAACAAAGCGCCTAAACCCGTATGAAAGCCGCAATATCGCTGTGCACGGCGGCCCACCTCGCTAGCCGTTAGAGCAAAGTGCTGGCACTGTAATCTAATAGATATCGTATTGCTCGCAGCAGTCCGTTGCGCGGGGAGTGGCGCTCTTTTCAATGGACCCTAAATGGGGGATGAATAGAGTCAGGCATCCTGAAGGACGCCTAAACTTAATTTGAGTGAGTTAAAAGGTTGGAAATGGTATTGAGCTGCTCCGCAGGGGCCGGGGGCGTTAGCGGGACCGTTTAGCCAGAGTTTCAATGGCTTCTTGTCCTGTTAAAGTCCTCCTCAGACCCAGCTCATTTCTTTTAAAAGCCCGAGCAGCACCTTTAAGGATTATTAAAACATTGCAGGAGAGCAGGAGGTTAGCGAGTGGAACCGAGGCTCTGAACGGACCCGTCGTTTTCAGCGTGGCAATGCGGGGACTGACCATCTCTCCAACAGATAATGGTAATGATGATGGGCGCGATAGCTTTGAATCAATACGCCTCTTAAACTGGATCCATTGTTTTGAGATATATTACATCCTCCTGTCAGCTTCTGTAAGGCCCTTCTGAGGGATAATGTACACAGCGATCCCATAGGCCCGAGCGGCAGCATTGTGCTGTGCGTCTCGTTAAATGGTGTAATAACGAGCTGGGCCGAGGGACGCTGGGGCTCTCTATGAGAACGCTGATCTTAAGTGGATGATTCAAGCTGAGACACTTCAGCCACAGTCGATAGTGTTCCGACTGCATGTGGCCCACTTTACGACCACAAGGCATTTCATACAGGGAAATGTACACTAGCAAACACTGACAACAATGCTGTGTTATCAGAAATGTGCAGCAGCAGTCAGAGGTTTAGACCACCATAACGACCGGTCTGAATAAATATGCAATGATATTTAGGCCCACCCAATAAAAACTGACAGAATTTAGAGTCAGAACTACTATTATTATTGCTGAATGATCCAAGAAATATACATAATCTCATGGTTATTTATTATATCTTTTTTCCACAATAAACATTGCATAAGTGATACATTCTTAGAAATGTGATGTGCCCTTTGGTTTTGAACAACTTTACCACTTTTAAGATTTTTTTTTTCCAATCAAAAAATGTTGTGACAAATAAAAAAAATGTAATGTGGTTTAACTATAAAGAGTAAGATCTTGCTCAAATAATAATAATAAAAAAAACATTTTAATTTCTTTCAAGGTAATGCCGTTATTTATTTTTATTTAAAACAAATATCATGTGAATTATTATTGCGTAAATTATAAAGCCATTGTATGTATGAATCTGTTCCCATAATTCCTTTTAGACATGCTGAATTTAGTGAGCAAAATGACAATGTTACTGTGCCAATGCATGATACAGACCCAAACTAAATTTGCAGAAAAGACCTCTTCATCTTTCCTATGGCTTCAGTGCTCTGTGATTCATTATGGTAATGCAGGAAACTGCGCCTCTCATATTGCAAAATGCTAAATTCCCCCACTCCTTTAATTTATTATTTACAAGTACTTTTCTAATTACCGAAGTGCTTGTATAGCTTTTGTACGTCAGACGTGTTTTAAAAACCACTTCAAATGTGTTTTCAAATATAGCATGAATGCATAAATGAAAATGAAGTATACAAAACGAAAAAAAAAAAAAATCCGAGCCGATCTTTGCTTTGGTTAGTTATTTAGCAGGACTTCCTCAGCTCACGCATTAAGAGTATCTACTTCTGCTTCAAATAGACTGTCAGGATGTGGATTTATGAAGAGCGGCTACTTTGTATGCCAGCGGTGCAGCATCAGACCTGAGCTCTGAGAAAATTCACACATTTTTATAGATTGAATAATGGCCAGCATAAAAACGGTTTCATAGCAGGATAAATCATACGTCAAAATACAACCCATGTAACATCATGTAATTTAGCCTATGAGAATTACGTGCGTACTTTTCGACTAAAGACTCGCCCTCTCTGCATCTGCGGATAAATGTGGAACTTAATCGCATACATGATAATTTATTAGGAGATTTAAAATATTCATAAATATTGAATTAATCATTTATAATAGATCTTCATATTAACGGGTGTCTTTGAAGTTCTAGATGTACAAGATCTTCCCCATAGAAATCGTCCCCTGTGGACATTTTAAATTTACTTTGACACCATCTCAGCGGCGGATGTTTTATGAATATTCAAATGTACGGACACGGTTAAACAAAAGGAGGGAAAGACCCAGAGTGACTTATTCCTCTCGCAGAAGAAAGGCTGTAATAGCGGCTGTCGCAATGGCTGTGTCGTACAACTTTTATTCATTCGCTTACATATTTTACTTTTTATGGAGCATAACGATTTAAAGGGATTTTCTATCCTCTTCTCTGTCTGAGTTTGAATTTGGTCCCAGGTGACCGTACATCATTACTAGAAAACCTCTCTATTCATTTATTCAGCTGTTTGCTGGATTCAGGTTTGTCCAGACAAGGACATAATTGCTGATGAAACATGTCCAGCACTTTAAAGAAGATCTCCCTGGTGACATCAGAAAGAAACATCAGACGGAATAATTCAATGGTACAAACATTTCTGTCTCATTAAGTGGGAGACGGATGGAAATGCAAAGCCAATGGCCAAACAACTCTGCGTGGACCGGTTGAACGCAAGTGCAGAAGGTCCTAAAATGGTCCAACATGTTGTGGAAATAATTCTTCAGTAAAACACAAAAGGAGAAATTTAGAAGAATTTTCTTGCTGCTCTTTTCCATACAATGAATGTATATATTGACCAGGGAACAGTTCATACGACTTATTTTCAAGACATTCAGGATCCATATTCACAGTTTTGTATAGGGAAAGTGTCGACACCATCCTTTAATTTACATCAACTTCAATTGTTGCAAAAAACTACTTTGTGTAGAGAAAAACTGCTTCAACACAAATCAATATAGTGTTACATCACAGAATTAATTATGCATCCACGTCCTTACTGTTGTTCCCATTAAATCACATTTTCTCGGTAACCCTCAAGGTGACTTTAAATCTGATCCAAAGTCGTATGCAGTTTAATGGCCTAAAAAACTGTATAATTTGAAAAAATTATTAATGTATTAGTGCTGTCAAACGATTATTTTTTTTTTAAAAGTTTTTAACAGGTTTTTAACATTTGCAAATTTATTATACATAAAAAACATAAAAGATTTCATTGCATAAGTATTCAAACCCTTATCTGGGACAGTTGAAATTTAGCTCAGGAGCATTCATATTGCTTGTAGATGTTACTACACTTCGAGTGAAGTTAACCTGTGTCAAATTCAGTTGAATGGGTATGATTTGGAACGGCACACACATCTTAATAAAAGGTCTAACAGCTGAAAATGTATATCAGAGCAAAAACCAAGCCCTGAGGTCAAAAGAACTTCCTGTAGAGCTCAGAAACAGGTTTGTGTCAAGCCGCACATCTGGGGAAGAGTTCAGAAAAATTCTGCTGCATTGAAGGTTCACAGAATCATGTAGCCTTCATTATCCATTATGGAAGACGTTTGAAACAACTAGGACTCTTCCTAGAGCTGGCCTCCTGGCCAAACTGAGCAACTGATGGAGAAGGGCTTTGTCTAGACTGGTGACCAAGAAGCTGATGGTCACTCTAGTTGAGCTCCATGATCATATATGCAGATGAGAGAAACCTACAGAAGGACAAACATCACTGCAACACTCCACCAATCTGGGCTTTATGTCAGTGTGGCCAGACTCAATCTTCACCTCAGTGAAGACACACAAAAACCCACTAGGAATTTGCAAAAAAGCACCTAAAGGACCCTCAGATTCTGAGAAACAAGATTCTCTGTTTTGATGAACCTCAATTCTAAGCATTATGTTTGAAGGAAACCAGCTCTGCTCATCACCTGCAGAGTACCATCTAAAAAGTAAAGTGTGGTGGTAGCAGCTTCATGCTGTGGGGCTGTTTTTCAGCGGCAGGGACTGAGGGACTCATCAGAGTAGAAGACAAGCTCAATGCACCAAAATATAGAGATAGCCTTAATGAAAACCCAGTCCAGAGCATTCAGAATATATATATATATAAATATATATACATACATACTGTATATATATATATATATATATATACAGTGGGTACGGAAAGTATTCAGACCCCCTTAAATTTTTCACTCTTTGTTATATTGCAGCCATTTGCTAAAATCATTTAAGTTCATTTTTTTTCCTCATTAATGTACACACAGCACCCCATATTGACAGAAAAACACAGAATTGTTGACATTTTTGCAGATTTATTAAAAAAGAAAAACTGAAATATCACATGGTCCTAAGTATTCAGACCCTTTGCTCAGTATTTAGTAGAAGCACCCTTTTGATCTAATACAGCCATGAGTCTTTTTGGGAAAGATGCAACAAGTTTTTCACACCTGGATTTGGGGATCCTCTGCCATTCCTCCTTGCAGATCCTCTCCAGTTCTGTCAGGTTGGATGGTAAACGTTGGTGGACAGCCATTTTTAGGTCTCTCCAGAGATGCTCAATTGGGTTTAAGTCAGGGCTCTGGCTGGGCCATTCAAGAACAGTCACGGAGTTGTTGTGAAGCCACTCCTTCGTTATTTTAGCTGTGTGCTTAGGGTCATTGTCTTGTTGGAAGGTAAACCTTCGGCCCAGTCTGAGGTCCTGAGCACTCTGGAGAAGGTTTTCGTCCAGGATATCCCTGTACTTGGCCGCATTCATCTTTCCCTCGATTGCAACCAGTCGTCCTGTCCCTGCAGCTGAAAAACACCCCCACAGCATGATGCTGCCACCACCATGCTTCACTGTTGGGACTGTATTGGACAGGTGATGAGCAGCGCCTGGTTTTCTCCACACATACCGCTTAGAATTAAGGCCAAAAAGTTCTATCTTGGTCTCATCAGACCAGAGAATCTTATTTCTCACCATCTTAGCAAACTCCATGCGGGCTTTCATGTGTCTTGCACTGAGGAGAGGCTTCCGTCGGGCCACTCTGCCATAAAGCCCCGACTGGTGGAGGGCTGCAGTGATGGTTGACTTTCTACAACTTTCTCCCATCTCCCGACTGCATCTCTGGAGCTCAGCCACAGTGATCTTTGGGTTCTTCTTTACCTCTCTCTCACCAAGGCTCTTCTCCCCCGATAGCTCAGTTTGGCCGGACGGCCAGCTCTAGGAAGGGTTCTGGTCGTCCCAAACGTCTTCCATTTAAGGATTATGGAGGCCACTGTGCTCTTAGGAACCTTAAGTGCAGCAGAAATGTTTTTGTAACCTTGGCCAGATCTGTGCCTTGCCACAATTCTGTCTCTGAGCTCTTCAGGCAGTTCCTTTGACCTCATGATTCTCATTTGCTCTGACATGCACTGTGAGCTGTAAGGTCTTATATAGACAGGTGTGTGGCTTTCCTAATCAAGTCCAATCAGTATAATCAAACACAGCTGGACTCAAATGAAGGTGTAGAACCATCTCAAGGATGATCAGAAGAAATGGACAGCACCTGAGTTAAATATATGAGTGTCACAGCAAAGGGTCTGAATACTTAGGACCATGTGATATTTCAGTTTTTCTTTTTTAATAAATCTGCAAAAATGTCAACAATTCTGTGTTTTTCTGTCAATATGGGGTGCTGTGTGTACATTAATGAGGAAAAAAAAAAGAACTTAAATGATTTTAGCAAATGGCTGCAATATAACAAAGAGTGAAAAATTTAAGGGGGTCTGAATACTTTCCGTACCCACTGTATATATATACACATACATACATATATACTGTATATATATATATATATATATATATATATATATATATATATGTGTGTGTGTGTACAGTATGTATACATCCTCTGAAAGCTGAATAGAAAGCTTTCTATTGATGTATGGTTTGTTAGACAATATTTGGCCGAGATACAACAATTTGAAAATCTGGAATCTGAGGGTGCAAAAAAAAAAAAATTCAAAATACGCCTTTAAAGTTGTCCAAATGAAGTTCTTAGCAATGCATATTACTAATCAAAAATTACATTTTGATATATTTATGGTAGGAAATTTACAAAATATCTTCATGGAACATTATCTTTACTTAATATCTTAATGATTTTTGTCATAAAAAAAATCAATTTTTTTGACCCATACAATGTATTTTTGGTTATTTCTACAAATATACCTGTGCTACTTAAGGTTTTGTGATCCAGGTTCACATACAGTCTTGAAGACATAGTAGTAAAAACAGTGTTTAATTGTAAGACTCATTGAGAGTTAATGAGTTTTCTGGAAAAAATACTTTATTTTATTTTTTATTTTTTTTTATTTGCAAGAAACCCTGAATAATATAAGTGATGTTCGGTGGGAAATAAATAAATAAAGCACTTGTGTAGAACACTTTAACACTCCATCCATACATCTTCACCTTGTCAATCCGGGAAGTCCAACAATGAACTTCAACAGATTCAGCCTCCATAAATGATAACAATGGAAAGAAAAATAGTCCTCTGTCACTTCTGTAATGTATTCTCCATTTAGCATACAGCCAGTGTGGGGCGAGCATCTCCATCACGCGTCTGTAGCGTTCGCGGGAGAGCAGAGCGAGTGTCGGAGCGCTCAGGGCACTTCCTGAAGGACACGACCATTCATCATAAAGCTCTCTGATGGATCACACACACATTCAGAATGAAAAGGCCCGAGTCACAAAACAAAAGCAGTATATCGTGGAAGCGTCTGCCCCACACTCTTAATCACACAGAAGAACTTCTGTTAGATTTTTCTGAGTCTGTTTGATTGATTGATGATGTAACAGCTCGGCTTTGGAGAGGAACGCACTTATTGTGGAAACCTAATAAGGAGGAGACTGGTTTTACATGTGAGGTGATGAATCTCTTTATCAGTGGAAGGTCATCTTTCACCACGCAGAAGATCCTGAGGTGCGTTAAGATATGCATCAGCCCCGTTGCATCACCTCGTAAAAACAGACATCAAAAGAGCAAGAAAAGAAGCTCAAAAGAGCTCCGAAACGCTTTCTCAGCACTTCAACAGAGCAGAGAAGACTGACCGTCACGTTTAATCATTTCCTGTCAGAATTTCTCAACATGAGCTCAAACTATTTGCATTTACAATTAAAAACAGGAATTTCTTTGGTTTCTGTGGTCCACATTTGCAAACTTTTTTAAAGGGATGTGTGCAATTATTTTCTATAGACATGAACTAGTAAACTAAGAATGATTTGAGGATAAAAAAAAAAAAAATCAATGCAATAATAATAATAATAATAAATAATAATAACAACAACAACAACATTTTGTCTCCAAATTTTTTTTCTCTCCAAGATTTTAATAAATAAATTAATTAACAATGTTACTACTACTGCTGCTGCAACTAATTATTATTATTATTATTACTGTTATATTCCTTCCTAAGTGTTAAGATTTTTTTCGTATCCCAGTTTATTTCTCTCTCCATTTTACACTCTGCGAGATTTGTTTCTCTTAAATTTCATAAATAAATAAATAGTTATTTTTTTTCTATACCAGAATGGAGCCAGGCTTGAACAATGTGCAAGTTTGCAGTTGATTGTAGATAGGATGAGACAAGTTTGTTTGTTTGTTTTCATCGTCTGATTGATGGTCAAATTCACTTTAAAAGCATCTTGGAATATGACATTGCTTCTTTTTTAGTTTCAATGCACTACAGTAATAATACTGCTATAACCATTAAAATCATTTTGTTGGCAACACTTTAGAAAGACTGCATTACTTATAAAAGTAGCAATGCATAAACAGCTGTTTGATTGTTGACAAATAGCATAGCTGTCGGTAACATTTGATAAGCAAATATGGTCAATTTTGGATTTGACGGCTTTAAGTCATTGTAATTACATGTAAATATAAGATGTAAGTCATTGTAATTATCACAGCAGTCCTTCTGGTAACTACTGTTGTGACTGGGAAAACGATAAAAAGATCATGGAGGCAGAGGATAGTGGGGAAGGCAGTGGCCAGGTGAAAAATGAGGATGTCAACCTGGTGTTGCAAGGTTAGCACACACTCTAATGGAGAGGGGCGTCTGAGACATAAGAAATGAACCGTAGACCTCAACCGAAAACACACACATAACCACATGTGCACATAGGCCTACGGATCAGCAGGGATTTCACCATTAGATTTAATTCAGATTCAAATCAACAAGTCTGTTTGAATTATTATAGAATCACCCGATTACGACATATCAATATATATTCACCCAGTCTTTAGTATACTTGTTCACATACATGTTCACATAATCTTTTATTGCAGCGAAGCTTTGATACTCAAACGTCACTTCACAAACAGCACTCACAACATTTTCAGTCACGTTTCAGTCAATGCACTTCTGGATATGGCAACAGCTGGATTGTCGTGCTTGTGAACAAAAGTGGAAACCGCCTGATTTACATTGCGTATCCCATCAGTTACAAAAGAGACGTGTCCAGAGGCACTTGGTGGCACAGACTATTTCACTGACGCTAAAGAAAAGATTCAAAAGCAGCCCTCAGGGTGCTCAGACAGCAACACACATATAATACCGCTTGACAACAACATGATAAGAAAAGTGAGAACAAAAGAAAAAGGAGAAAGACATGTATCAGTTCAGGGACTGGACTTCAAACATTAGCATTTTTATGGTTTCCATGAAGTCTGGTGCAATTCATATGTACAACAACTTAAAATATGATTAATACATTTTTAATTTGTATATTAAAATTCATTTTGATATATTTTGGGGGCATAAAGTCTGTGTGATACAACAATCCTGATATCAAAATGAAGAAAAAAAGTCTCATTAACAGAATGAAACCTTAAGTAAACTGGCTTTTTTATATATATAATTTCTTACAAACTAAAAAGTTTTAAAATATTAATAACAGCTTAAAAACTGAATCCAAATCATGTCTGACAAAGACCAAAGCAAAAGCAAAAAAATAAAAAATAAAAATAAACAAAAAACAAAACAGAACAGAAAAAAAACAGAACAGAAAACAAAATAAAACAAACAAAAACAGAAAAGAACGGAATAAAACAAAACAAAGACAAAACAACAAAATGGAACAGAAAACAACAGAACAAAACAAAAACAAAATAACAAAACAAGGTCATTAAGTCTCCTTAAAAATACCAAGTGATGGTATGGTATACCGTGCAAAAACCAAAAAAAAACAAACAAACAAACAAAAAAACAAATAAAAACAAAACAAAACAGAACATAAACAAAACAAAACAAAAGAAGGTCATTAAATCCCTTCAAAAATTGCATGTTGTGGTATATGGTATACCATGCAATAGTTATGAATTAATAATTCATGATAATTATAATAAAGACACACACAAAACATGACACCAGCATCAACACTTTCCAAGAACTAACTGTTACAAAGTCAAAACCCTGCACCATCTGTCAACAGATGTAGACATGAGAGATGCCGGTGCACTGATGGATTCTGGGAGATTGAGATGTGTGTAAGTCTTCAAGAGTAGATGAACTGGAGAAGAAGAGCTCTAGCGTCAGAACTCCTCCTCAACTGTCAGCACGTCAAAGCTCATGAGGACCGCATTCATCATATCACCGGCACGTATGACGGATTTCCATCCGAGACGCCGCTACAATCCCCAACTTACTCATCGCTAATACGCATCTCTCCCCTTTTCCCGCCTTTTCTCTGTTCCTTCCCTGTCTTTGTCAACCTTACTTACAGAAAAACAAAAGCAGACACATCTCTTTGGCCTTCTGAAATATTCAGTACCTTCAGATTCGCAATTTGCCGCACGACCTCAAAGTTTGACCTACAGGAATGCAGTTCTGAAGCTGTTTGACAAACATGAATATCTGGAGGTTACTGCGAGACACAGCGAGGGCCGGTTTCACCACGGATGCCACCGATAGACCCGCGTGTCTCGTGGAGAAATGGTTCCCTATCTTACAATCTTTCTCGGGGGTAAAGGGTAAGGGATAAGCGCACCTTTGTGACGGCTAGGACGAGGTTAGGATGCGGGACTGTGCGAGTCGACAGAGCAGAGGGGTTAATAGTCCAGTGAAGACATGGCTGGCACCAGTGAGTTGCACTAATACACTTGGCAGCCAATTCAGTGTCAAAGCGTAATTCCCTGAGGGCTGGAAGGACACTACGTAATCTGTATTCAGCCCTGACATTGTCCACATCTGATACGGAACATTAGCTGCTAACTCCCTCTATAGACTAGTGTCCTTCAGTTTATATTACTTTATGTTAATAGAAAAAAATTACATACAACATCATTTGTCATAGTTACGGCAGCCAGTGGATGGCTGATTTAAATGCATGTGTTTACTGTTAGGGGAGGGATGGGAGTTGTCTCTTTTGGCCTTATTGATCTTTGATCCATTCTCAACCTCCCTTGCCCTGAACTGTTTTATTTAGCCTTTGGTGACAGGCAGCTTTTAGAGCTGAACTCTGTCTGGACAGGCTATTGAAAGCAGGGGCACTTGACGATGGCGTAAGCTGCCTGAAATCGCTGGACTGAAATAGTTGCTGATGGTCACCTCACAGCAAGAATGTTCCTGGTTCATACGTGTAAAGCCAAAAGTGCACGAAAAATAAAGTTATTGTCTCCCATAAGAAAGAATCGACTCCAAACAGTGTAAACGAGTTACTAGTAATTCGAATCTCACTTCTGTGATGGCTCCACAAGTCTCGGGGCAACACATTTGCATAATGCAGGCCTATGTTCTGCGTTGGCCCTATGTTGGCGCCTATTTTCTTCTACTCTAATCTTGAGGAGTTTAACGTGGGATTCACAAAATGATTTATCTTGAAAGATGGCTCATTATTCAGTTTATTTGGACTAGCTGGCTCCACTGAATCTCAAACTGTAAGTACGTTAAATAATAGATGTTTGTGTTTTCTATCGATTGTTCAAAATACGCAACTATGGCAATGGGCGTATCGTATCTGACATGCGCTGTAGCCCATAGACCAATCACAAAAGGAACATCTTACCATTTAGAGCAGAGTAGGTTCAAAGAAAGGAGGGTTTAGAGAAACTTTTAAAACTCTTTAGATGGCGTAAGCTGCCTGAAATCGCTGGACTGAAATAGTTGCTGATGGTCACCTCACAGCAAGAATGTTCCTGGTTCATACGTGTAAAGCCAAAAAAACATTGTTTGACCTTGCATGCATGTAAACCTATTGTAGGAGACTCCCAAAACAATATTAGGAAATGGCATAATAGGGGCACTTTAAGGCTTCAAACTTCAACACTTCACAGATGAAAAGACGTTTGGAGAATGGATGGATGGATGTTTGAGTTCATAATGAGATCTCTGTCTTTTGATTGCAGACTTTGAGATCTACGCTGAAAATCTAGAGCAGTGGTCCTGGATTATCCCCAGTATTTTGTATGTTTCTGTAATCAAACATATCTGGATATACTCATCAGCTTGTTAGTAGCGACTCCAGGACCTAAAATGGGTTTGTCAGATAAGAGTGATGTACAAAACTTGTACTGTTGGGGGTACTCCAGGACCGGAGCTGGGGATGACTGCTCTAGAAGAGAAACAAGATTACTGGTATCTTCTCATTTTCTCAAGAGAAACATGGCTTGACGATTAATCAAAAGTGCTCTCCATTTAATTTCACTGCTGTCCAGGACAGGGGTGTCCAGACCTTCTCCTGGGCCACTGTTCTGCAGAGCTTAGCTCCAAAACCAATTAAACATACCTAAACCAGCTAATCAAGGTCTTCGGAATTACCAGAAACTTCTAGGCAAGTGTGTTTGAGCCGGTTGGAGCAAGAATCTACAGGATGTTGGCCCTCCAGGTGCAGGATTGGACACCCCTGGTCAAGGAGAAACAAGACCAAGGATCTAGATATTGAGGAGACTTCACTTGTGACTTCTTTATGGGTTTTCTTTCAATTGCAAATCCTTTTGATGTGCTCACTATTTGGAGTTATGTCTTCTACAGTGTATCTTTCTCTTCAGATACGACTAGGGGATAAAATATGGCCCACTTTCTCCTGTCAGTGGGTTTCTATTGGTCTGCAGGCCATTTTGCTGTCCAAGCCCCAGACAAACACCCTCTTGACTTGATCAATCGACTGACTCTCTCACTCATAAGACACACATCCGTCTCCAGTGTCACGCTCGTGAACCCAGACGACCTTTAACCCCCACTTCCTCAAAGCATCAGGGCGATGCCACTAAAGGAGACAGACAGGTTAGTCAGATAGCAATCTGTGTGATCAATATTGTCTACGAACCCTGATACAAACATGCTAATGCTGCCGAGCTGCCGGGAGCCAATTTACACAAAGTGTACACACACATTCGCACACCCCAAAAACAATTAGGAAAGTCATTTACATTTGCTTCATTGTTGTTTTACCTCGTCTACAATCTGATGTTATTGGTAAAATTCACCTCAAAATCAAACGCAGCCCAGCTGAAAGTTCGCTGATGGCTTCTGTGATAATCTGAGCGTGCCGTCTTAATTGAAGTATCTTCTGCTAATTTATAGTGTCTAATTGTCCTATCCTTAATTAAAAAGGCATAGCGCAGCATCACGCTGAGATAGTCTTCATAACACTGATTGGATAGTGCTAATTAGGTTTAATTTGCAATTATTTCACACACAGTTGTGTTAACCTTTATATTGTAGTCCCGCCAACGCCCACCCACCCACAGGAAGGATCACAAACGCTATTTAACTAGCAGGTTGTAGCTCTAAGTTCAAACTGTTATGTGTGGGCTAAACTAACATGAGTGATGTTATGATACATATCTAATAATGTGGGAAAAGCTAAAGACATCTGGTTAGCATGTTTTCCTTTGAATGAAACGTACTGGGATGCTCAGCAGCCACAAACCACAATCTCTTTAAAATTAAAAGACCACACTCTTAATTTTATGATTTTTTTTTCTCTTATTCTTACCAAGGCTGGATTTATTGGATTTGATCAAAATACAGTAAAAAAAAAACACACACACACAAAAAAAAAACAGCAAAATTGTGAAATATTATTACAATTTTAAATAACAGATTTCTATTTGAATATATTTTAAAATGTATTTTACTCCTGTGGTACTTTATTTTTTTAATGAAGAGAAAAACAAAAAGACCATTTAAAAGAACAGTAATATTTGAAACAAATATTTTTGCAACAATGTGCAAGTCTTTAATATCTATCTATCTATCTATCTATCTATATCTATATATATATATCTATCTATATCTATATATCTATATATATATATATATATATATATATATATACTCTTGGCTCTTCACTAGCTCTGGTATAGATGGACGATTTTACATTTTCTGTGTGTAAGCTGTCAGCGTTTATCTAGACATAGACCGTCTCTTTCTCAGTTCTCAGAGATGTTTCCAGGTCCTAAGTCTGTTCTTTTTCTCCACCACAGCTGGATTCGTTCCAGGTGGCACATATCCTGCAGAAGGGCAAAACACAGCCGGCTGTACATTCATCACTAGCACTTGACTGACTTGAAGTGGGACACTCGTATGGGTTTATGACAGAAAGAAGGAGTCACAGGGCACTTCTCTGGTGTGTGTGCTTGTGACAGACTGATCCAGCACTCAAACATGTCATCTGCAGTCAGGCGGCCCCCTGTGGAAGTGTGAGCCAGCTGGCAGCGGCCCCTCCAGAGAGCAGGACTCTATAAACACGAGAGGAGGAAAACCACACTACACCACCCTAGCTTTTATATGACAGTACTGATTAACAACAGCATCTCTGCTCTTAAATGTACTTAAAGGTATGGTTCTCACAAAAAAATGGGAAATTTGTCAACATTTTCTCACCCTCACGTGGTTCCAAACCTGTATGACTTATTTTATGTTCCACAGAGGGAAAAAAAAAAAAAAAAAATCAGTAAATGACAGATTTTTTTTTTCTTTTTTTCATTTTTCAGTTCCTTTATTAAGGAGCTACCTGTTTTCTGTTCTCTTCAATTCAATTATTTTCTAATATATCCTATTCTATTGTGCAATGTTTTAGTATTATATTTTATTGTTTTGCTGTTTATATTCTTTTATTCTATTGTACTACAGTGTATTTCCATTCTATTGTATTATTATCTTCAGTTCTGTAAAATATTTTGCTCCTTTCTATTCTGTTCCATTTTATTCCATGGTGTTCTATTAAATTCTGCTATATTCCGTTTCATTTAGTGCTGTCAAACGATTAATCGCAATTAATTGCATCCAAAATAAAAGTTTTTGTTTACATAATATATGTATGTGTGCTGTGTATATTTATTATGTATATATAAATACAAACACATGCATGTATATATTTCATAAAAATATGTTATGTTTATATATTAAATATATTTATTGATAATATAAATTATATGAATATAAATATAGACATGTAAATACATGTAAATATTTTCAAAATATATACTGTATGAGTGTGTATTTATATATACATAATAAATATACACAGAACACACATTTATTATGCAAACAAAAACTTTTATTTTGTATGCGATTAATCGCTTGACAGCACTAATTTCATTCTTTTGGGTTCTGTTTAACTACTGTATTTTATTCTGTTTTATACTATATCATATCATACTCTGTTCTGTTCTGTTTTACTGTATATTGCATTCCATTTTGCTTGATTATTGTGCACAATTTTATCCCATTCAATCTTCAATTCTTCTAATATTCTTCTATTTCATTCTACTGTTGCATTATATTTCACTATTTTTGCCTTTATTCTTTTGTTCTATTCTATCGCATTTCATTCTGTTGTTTTATTCTAATATGTTTTATTTTACAACTGTATCATATCCATTTATTCAGCTTTATATATTCTCTTCTGTGGTGTGGTGTTCTGTTCTATGTTATGCTATTCTTTTCTATTCTGTTGCATTCTGTTTTTCCCTCTATTTTATTCTATTGTGTTCCACTGTATTCTGTTCTATTTTACTGTTACCTTCTATTCAGTTAAATGTTGTGCTATATTCTATTCCAATCTATTTAGTCCTATTTTACGGTTTTTTTGTTTGTTTTTAATACTGCACTGCTCTATTCTATGCTATTTACAGAATATTGTATTCTATTTTGCCTTAATTCTATTGTGCACAATTCTATTCCATTCTGTTTTATCTATTTTACTTTGTCACATTATATTTCACTACTTTGTTCTCTATTGTTTTGTGTTCCATTCTACTGTATTTCATTGTCGTTCTATTCTAATCTTCTAATGTATTCTTCTATTCTGTTCAATTCTAATCTTCTATTGTACTTGACATCTATTCTGTAGTGATCTGTCCTATTATATTGTTGCATTCTATTTTGCACTCTATTTTATTCTATTGTGCTTCACACTATTCTATTATATTGTTATCTTCTGTTCTGTTATGTATTTTGAGGTATTATTATATTCTGTTCTGATTTATTCTGTGTTGGTCTGTTAAATTCTGATGAATTCAACCATTATTTTTGGGTTCTGTTTTTTTACTGTATTTGTATTCTATACTGTACTGCTCTCTTCTATTCCATTTTACAGTATATAGCTTTCTACATTGTTTTATTTCTATTTTGTAGATTTCTATTTGATTTATTTATCTTTAATTTAAATTTATTATATTACATTTCACCATTTTCTTTTCCATTGTTTCTGTTTCATTCTATTGTTCTATTCTAATCTGTTCCATTTTACTATTGTAATGTACAAGTTCAATTCTACTTGATAGTTATATTTTATTTTGGTAAATATTATTTCTTTTTTTTCATTCTATGATGCTAACTGTGCTCTATTTCATTGTTTCATTTTATTCTAGTATTTTTTATTCTATTCTTTTTACTATTATATTCTAATCTATTCTGTATTTTTTATTGTGTTGCATTCTGCTGTGTTCCATTGTATTCTATTGTTATATTCAACTTTATTTTGTTGCATTTTGTTTAATTATTTTCCATTCTATTAATCTCACCACTGTTCTGTATGTTATTTTGCTGTCTTCTATTCTATTCTATTCTATTCTATTCTATTCTATTCTACCCCCACCCAATAATAAAGATTTCAATTCATGTAAGCAGTGTTATTAGTCTTATAATTATTGAACTGATTGCAGTGTAGTTGTGAGAACCTCCCTTGTTTCTCCAGCAGTTCTAGAGAAGAACAGATACATGTGATGGCTTTATCGGCGGTTTCCTTTGAAGCGGGCTCTGGAGGTATGTATTGATATTTGGGGAAACCGATGGTGTGCTTAATCACTTTGATATTTTTTATAGAGTGAAGGAAATTGATGCCTGCCTCTAACGATTCCCCGAATAAAGTGTGATGACATCACGTCGACTCCATCATAGCAGCTCACTGGAGCTCGGCTAACAGAGCCATACACTGATCAATGCGGGAGAGCGAGAGAGTGAGTTATAGGAGGGAACAGGTTAGCAAAACAAAAATCTAACAAACAGACCACAACAAGTCAAAATCGGCTAGGTTTGACCTCGTCTTCTCTTCCAGTGCACTGCATTCAGACATCACCGGGTCACCCGGTGAAGACGCACAAGCTCGGTTGTCTTCTAATTATTTTCTTTGAATAACCTGCTGTGAAACACGGTCGTGTCCACTCCCACACACAGAGACGGATGCACCCAGCTCTCCCAGCGGGGGTGAAGGGTGAAGGACAGTCAAGTTGGTACGAGAGGGGAGAGGATCTGTTTAACAATTCCGTAAAGAGAACCGGCGGAGGCCTGGGGAGAGAGGGCAAGGAGAGCTTGTCAAAGAGTCAATCAAAAGGCCCTGACCAGACTGAGGGGGAGAGTAGCCTCTACGCAGGTCAACTGCCTTTTGTCCAGCTCGAACCACACACACATTCACACTCTCAGCAGGAGAAATAAAAATTCACGCAGTTTACTTTCTCAAATACATGTCCCTGGTCTTACTGTAGACAATTCCTCAGTCCTTGTTATTCATAAAATGAAGTTTTCTTTTTTAATTTTTCATCAAATTCAGCTCTGACATCATATGGAATGCCCACTTTTCAACATATAATCAGTATTCAATGGATAAAATAAGTCCTGCCCTACAACAATGTTGAATACAGTGTCGGGGGTAATGCATTACAAGTAATGCAAATTACGTAATCAGATAACTTCAAGTAACTAGAAAAGTAACACATTACTTGTAAATTTACAAGAAAATATCCGAGTTACTTTTTCTAATCTGAAACGCAAGTTACTTTGTTACACAAAAGTAATGTAATGCATTACTTTCCATATTAGTTACTTTTACTTTCCATAATGCATTACTTTTAAAAGTACCTTTCCCCAGCAGTGGTTAAATATTATCTCACTTGGAAATATATCACATTACATTGTGGACTCATATTCCATAAGCAACGGCATGAAGCTGTAACCTCCCCGTCGTTGTTTTAGTGAAAGACAACCTGGGCTATCATTTATTACACAAATGTAGACTAATTGTAAGGTTGTTTTAGTTTTCCACAAGAAGTTCTGTAAGTGAAATCTGGTATTTCGAAAGCAGAAGGAAATTTCCACCTCCACTCCGAGAGGAAAGAGAGAATAATCTCACCCTCATTATTATCAATTAAGGTCAAGCTGAGAGGGATGGAAAGAACGAGGGATGAGGCAAACGAGTAGGCTGGAGTTTGGTTACTTTGGGATTTCAACAACAGACGATTATATGATCAGCATGAGTGTGTTTTAATGTAAACACACATGTATAATCCATATATTTTCAGGGAAAATTTGAATGAAAGCAGTATGGAAATATGCATAAATGACATCTCGAGGAAGTTTAGTTGGCATTTCTAAAGTTAACTACGGTATGTAGGCAGTTGTGTGTGAATACAGGAATGCTATTAGGAGTGGTGGAGGAGGAGAAGTAGTGTGTTAGAGTCCAGGACAGGCCCAGAGTCAGTGATTAATGACTGGAATCCACTGTGGGAGATAGTGAGGGAACACTGTGATTATCCTGCCTGTAGGGCCCTGGGTTTACACGCAATCTCTGACCCGGAACCAGTATGAATCTCCTGACCTTCACCCCTCTCATGCACACACACACATACACAAGGATAAGTCTAAATCTGCCCAAGAGGTAGGCAGACTCCCTGGCCGGAGTTAATGGTGTTTTTTTTCCAGGTGAGTAAGTTGGCGTTTCCGGCTGAGGAGAGATGGGGAATTAAGATGTTATGCTAAATGAAGAGCAGCTCTGCTAACTGTCTCCTTCACTGCCCACACGCGAGGAGATCTGTTTAAACACAAACTCACAAACGCACACAGATCAATACAGCCAGCGAGAGAGACAAAGGGAGGGTGAGATACTGGAAGGAAAGAGGTAAGGAATGAACAAGAAAGAAAAACAGACAAAGAAAGAATAAATGAACGGAATAATGAACAGATGTAAAGATTAACATAAAAGAAAAATAAAGAAAGAACAGATGATCCAAAGAACACATCATCCAACCAATAAAGGAATGAAACAACTAAAGGAAAAGTACAAAAGAAGGAATAGACATTAAAAAGAACATTAAACAAACAAACAAACAAGAAACAATTAGCCAAGCAACTGAACAACGAGTGACCAAAAAGAAAAGAATGAAGACAAAACAAAAATCAAAGAACAAACAAATAAATGAAAAACAAAAATGAAGAAAAAAGATACAAATAAATAGATACAAAAATAAATAAATAAATACAAAGAAAGAAAGAACAAAAAAGTTTGAGAAAGAAACAACCAACAAACAAATGAACAAACAAACAAGTAAAAAATAAATAAATAAATAAAAATAAAAAAGAGTGAAAGAACCAACAAACCAACCAACAATACCAAGATATGAAGGAAGGGTGAATACTAAAGGAACATAACAAAAGATTCAAATTTAGAAGCAAGCAAGGAATAAAAGAAGAAACAACAACATAAAAGAGTCAGAAAAAATATTGAACAAACAAGAATGAGAAAGAACCAATCAGCAAACAAACCATCAATCCATAAATGTCACCAACCATGAGCGACGGAAAGAAAGAGTGAAAGAAAGAGCAAAAGAAAGAAAGAAAGGGTTAAATGTTGACATCTCCAACTCACTCTTCAACACACAGTCTTCAAATGCAAACCAACCGACTAAGTAACTAACTGCCTGAACTATAATACAGACATATAACTGTCCACTGAAAAAGGTTTGTACACAATTTATAGATTTTAAAAGTACAGACACATTTTGTAATTGAGTTATCCGTCAACAATGATGACAATTCTGTTGAACTCCATGTTTAGACAGAAAAAAGTGAAGGAAAAAAAAACAACAGAAAATCAATTTGTGCAGCGGTTTGGAGCCGAGCGGCGCGTGGCGTATAGAACATGTCAGGCTCTGAAATGAAGCCGTTTGACTGCGCTGGCCCGCGACGGGGAAATCTGGGCTGTTTTTCCCGCTGGCTGAGCAGCTCTCTCAGGCTCGCCGCAGACAGTCAATAGCCTGAAAATGAACAGGGTTGTTTTCAAGCACCGGCCCTGCAGGCTTCAGCGCCCACATATCGGAACAATAACGCAAACATGTCGGAATCATTATCAGTGCTAAAGATATGATTAAAGCAGCCTCTCTTGGCACGGACGAACAAAAGGAGGCCTCTCTTTTTGCTCTGGTTTTAACCAGTGCTCAGGAAGCCAATTCTGCCTTTGACGTAGACAGACTCAAAGCCGACATCCCTGAAGAAGTGGAGTGTGCGATGGAGGGAATAAAAGAGCAGAAACAAGTGGTGGACTGGCACCATAGGGAGAGGTGCTTGTTTAGAGTGGTAATAAAGTACTCAAGCCTCCGTCTCTACCTCATTTCCACAACACAAGACTCTGGACCTGAGAGCAATAAGAAAGGAGGATAAAAAGAGAGGGGAAATGAAAGCCTCGTGCTGAAAGCAGGAAAGGCGTGTTACACGTCTGTTCCTCTGCTCTGGAATGAAATGGGACTTCCTCTGGAGAGGGAACGGCACATAAAGAAAGTCATCATATCACCATCTCCAACCATGATTGACTCCCGGACGAGCCCCCAATGTAAACCAAAGCCACTTAAACCTGTTCGCCCCACTCAGAGTCATCTTCCCTGTTTGTCCCAAGTCCTACCACATTCCCAAATTCCCACATCCTTTCTCCCGCTACTCGGAAAACTCCCCGTTCTCCCACCCCCCTCCCCCTCTTTATTAAAAACAAACAGTCCGGTGGAGCCCTGTCGCCTCTACCCGGCTGCGAAAACCCTGGATTCTGACACATGGTGCGGAAATGTGTTCATGTTTCATTGTAAATTTATGAAGTCTCGGAACGCGCAACGTCCCCCGGGCAAAGGCTCGGGTAAATGAAAGTAGCAGGCAGTCCAGATTAATATCATTTTACTGTGCTCTGATTGGATGAGCACTTTAAAGCAAAGAAGGGGGAGCGGGCGGCTTCATCTGTCTTTTGATTCTCTGGGACCTGTGCAGGGGAAGGACTGTGGTGTTGTAGAGTGCACTTAAATATATTCTGAACACTTTCTCATTAATTTATGTGGAGGAGAGGCTCCTATCATATTTTATGAAGGCTTGAATGTCCCGAGGGATGTGTATGACTTAAGTCGAAAAACACAAAGTCAAGCTGTTCAGGTTGGCGTGTTCTCTTTGATAATGACCCGACACGTGTTGGTGGGGGTTTACGGTTTAAAAATGTGCCTTTGTCTGCCACTTGTGGGATAACGTTGAGCACATCTACCGGTTAAAACTTGATGCTACACTTGAGGAAATGTTTCCAGTTAAACACGGTATCCCAGGACCCTCGACAGTGGGGGACAACTGATAAAGTTGTAGATAAATTCTGTAGCGTGTGACAAGGAGAATCATCAACTCATTGCAAATGAATTTCAATAATTTGAGGTCAGATTCACGTATTTTGTAAAATGCACTCAAGATTCTGCAGGTTTTAGCAATGGATACTAAACTACACATCCTTGTCAGGCCGTGGGAAGGTGTCCAAGTGGCTCTCACTGTTTCCAAACCAAGCAATCAAGCAAGCAAATGCATGTTTTTGCATTCCAATCTTTATTTTGGATTTAACTGTAGATTTCCCGCAAAAGCGCATGGGCTAACTGCTAGTCCAAGGTCCTGACTGAGAGTTATTAACAAGAATGCTCTGACAGCATAGACTGTAAAGTGAACTTGACATGTAAAAGTGAAAATTGCACACTGCATAAGGCATGAGACAAACAAACATGGTCGTGTTATCGACTTAAGCTGCTAAATAAACCTAATACTAAACAGCCCTGCTGGTGGAATATAAAATGAGCTAAAGCAGTTGCAGAGCTGGTTTCAGTGACCAGGCTATGGCAGTGCTAATGTAGTTGGGGATCGTGGACTCCTCCAGTGTGTGCGGCTGTTAATTAAATCTATTCTAGGTCACAAGATAAATGGCTCTGACACAAACGTGTTGGCCCCACACCAGCAGCAAAAAAACTGTATATTTATATATATATATATATATATATAATAGCGCTTTCTGCCATTCTGCTACAAGCTTTGATGGATTTAAATGAAAAGAGTCATTAATAAAGTTGAGCGGTTTGAGGGTAAAAGCGCACTATTAATAACAGTTCTTCATGACTGCGAGGAATATTGTACATAATAAAACAAGCCCTAACTGAGAGGACCAGGGTTTGAGAAATATAAGGCAACTAACCGAGAGCTCATGTTTGCGTGATAAACAGCAGAAGTTCTTGCGTTTATCATGTGAGAAACGCCTCAGATGAGTGATCTGCAGCCAGAGGAAATAATACTGTAACAGTAAACAAGTGCAGAAGTGATTTTTATTTTAAATTTTATTTATTTATTTTTAAGAAATTGAAGAAAATGTCTGGCTATGTCTGGATTTTTTTTCCTGAAATAATTACAATTTGTATAAATTTAATTTAAAGCCATCACTTGAATGCATTTATTGAGTGTGATTAATTATAAAAACATTAATCATGCATGCTGATACATATTCCATAATAATTCAATTTATATTCCAACTCAAGCAAGTGCAGCTGTATTAAGAATAAACGAGCAAATATTTATGTCTGAAATTAATGTAATTAACTAATCAATCAGCATTTTAATTAATATTAATAAATAATATTAACAAAATTATTAAACTGACTGACACCTGTAACTTGCTTCACATATAAAAATGGCATCAGCGCTTAACGGCTTTTACCCAAGTCCAGAGTCGAAGTGGTTAAACTGTGTATTTAATAACACACCATCTGAAAATCTTGTCGTTTCAGAGCTGCCGAGATGAATAGAGGAGTGTGAGAATGAGGAGCCGAGTGGAGGAAGCCTGAACAATTTTAATAGAAAAACAGTATATCAATTTAAACTGCTACGGTGTCACCCCATCACCCCGCCTAAACCGGCCTGCACACCACCCAACCAATCAGAGCGCTCCGCCAATTCATTTAAATAAGAGAGGACTTGGCCGCGGGGAGCGTAAATGATGGTGACGTGTTACACTGATTTATGTCTGTAGGCAATAAAAAGGAGCATTTCTGCTCCTGCCTGTTTAATATGCGAATATGCAGGGCATCTCGGGCCTGACAGCCTGTCATTAATAAAACCCTTGTAAGTGGGCGCAGATAGCAATATTTCATCTTTATGAAAATACATGATGATAGTTTTACACTGTATAATTTTTAAACCAGTGCCCTCCTAGGAGCTGAAGCCGTGGAATATCAGAGCTATAAGTTAAAGAGAGAGACCGGCCCATCGCAGATATACCTGCCCACTGCTGGAGCTCAACTCACCTGCAGACACGCACACCTGCCTATCACTTGAGCCGTCAGATTAAACCTTAGTGTTTCTTAAGCCAAAATAAAGAAACTGAAGATTTATACTCAGAAGACAGCACTGAAACATTACGAAGAGTCTTGCTATCAGCTCTAGGTTCAGTCTTTTTTCTCTCTCACCTATCTAATAACACAAAGGACGTGTGTGACAGCTGATTCTGGGGCCGCTGGTGAGTGTGTGTGTGTGTGTGTGTGTGTGTACCTACTTAACCATATTTTGGGGACAAATTTGTACCCAAAAGTGAGGTAAACCTGACAAAATCTCCAAAAACCTCCCTTTGGGGACGTCCTCATTTGTAAAACGGGTTTAAAAATAAACTAAACAAAGTTTTTTTGAAATTGTAAAAATGCAGAAAGTTTCCTGTAAGGGGTAGGGTTAGGTGTAGGGTTGGTGTAGGGCGATAGAAACTACGGTTTGTACAGCAGAAAAACATTACGCCTATGGAATGTCCCCATTTGGATAGCTAAGTAAACGTGTGTGTGTGTGTGCGTGTGCGTGTGTGTGTGTGTGTGTGTGTGAGAGAGACAGCTCCCCCTTAAGGTCATTATAATAACAGCCGTTTTCAGAGCTGACACTCCGGAAGTACACGTGTGTTTGTTTGTGTGTGAGTGAGCGACTGCAACGGCAAGCAAACAACTACAAATCTCCAATGTCAAGAAATAAGTCTTCTTGTAGTGCTGCAGGGGGAATCAACTCATTTTTACCTTTCTTGCTAGTGTTCTGTGTTTTACTCTTTCTCTCACACACAGCCTATGGTGGGGGGCCCGATCAAACTTACAGAAATGGTACATCAAAGTGAGAGTAATATTAGAATAACAGAAATAATTAGGCATGGGAAAGACAAGAAGAAATTCATTTGCATAAAAATGTTAATTAGTCTCTTCACAAGCTGGGGCCCGCTAACGAAACGAGCTGTTTAATGGCTGTGTGAGTGTGTGTGTGCTGAAGTTCATTCCTTCACATGAGCTCATAATTGAAGGAATTGCTTAAAGGAATAGCTCACTCCAGAAACTCCCAAATCTTCGTGTATGTATGCATGCATGTATTTTTTATTTATTTATTTATTTTTGGCACATAAAAGTAGAAATGCACAAAAAACAACATGTGAAAAAAAAAATCAAATGTGCAGCTCTTGCCAATCAAATGTCTGTTGAAACCTTGTGTGCTACAGTATATTGCTATAATACAATGGTTTTATATTATACATTTTATTATTTTTGTATAATATTACATTTATATAATATTAAAAAAAATTTAGATTGATTCATTCATTGTTTAGAACAACATAAGGGTGAGAAAAAAAAAGATGTAATTTTCATGTTTGGGTGAAATTACATGAATATTGGATACTCAGCCTCTTAGGAAGGAAAATTTTAAACAATAATCCCAATAGAGCTTTCTATAAAATTTAATTCAAAGAATATTTTTTCCTGACAGATATCTGCAAAAAGGAACAAGTTGTAATGCACTGTGCAAACATAAAATAAAGAGTCATCTATTTTTAATGCTCATTGTTATTAATAAGGCTGAACAGAAACGGCAAGGCTTGTGACAAATGTAAATGGCCAGATTACATATTTTTATAGCATTTTATATATTCTAATATATTGTATAACAAATATCCAACACAATACATTAAATATAGCTTTCTGGTATTATTTTATCTTCTCACATTTCATATGGAATCATAAAATGCATGAGGCCTCGAGAAGCATCCATAAGTGCATCCAATCTTCTAATTGGCTGATTTTTTTTTGTGCCATGCAGCATTTTTGCTTCAGTTTGGACTTAAAAATTGCTTGTCACTGGAACCTTGTTGTGTTGTGCCTGGTTAAGACATGGATGAGACTTCACAGCTAGACTAAAAAAATAAGTGTAACACTGAGATTTTCAAGAAAATAAATACGGCTTATTATAAGATTATTAATGATTTGGCTTGAGGGGGGAAATTACCATTCTAGCTGATGCATACATGTTTCATTAATAGAGAGCAAGAGTAATGAGGGATTCTTGACATAGGCATCTAACAGTGATATATACATTCATGTTTCTCACAACATCTAGATTGTAGAAACCTGTCTTTATCCATTTAAGACACAAGATCCTCATTCACACTGATGAGGAAGTAGGGCTGCATGATTTTGACAAAAATCATAATTGTCGATTATTCCCTTGAGATTGTAATTGCGATTATTAATAACGATTATTTTTTAAAAGATTTATGCCATTGTTTGAAGCTGCATGCCATATTTTTATATAATATATATATATATATTAGGGATGCAACGGATCATAGATGATCCGTGATCCGTACGGACCAGTCCCCACGGTTCGGCACGCATGTGATTCGCGGATTAACTGTTTAGTTCAACCAGTATAGACTGAAAGTTATCATTTGCACATGTTTTGTCTTGCCAAATTACACATTCAAGCAATTTCAGACCATTCAGATGAAGGAGAAATCGAATCGGGACTCGCGCGCCGTTTTCTGCGCTCAGCCGCTGGCGCAAACACAGAAGTGTCCTGCATGCACGCGCACAGAGAGAGAGCACAGCGCGATTCAGATACCGTGTTTCAGAACGCCTCAATGGATGGATGCATACATGCAAAGTTATGTGAAAATACCCATTTTGGCAAGTATTCTGGTAAACACAGTAGGTTATGTCCATGTCTTAAGTTAAAGTATACAGCTGACTAAGAAAGAAACGGAATGTGTTTCAGTATTAGGTCCGTGCATTTAGTCTTAAAGAGACAGCAGAAAGCCACAGAAATACCTACTGTCTTGTTTATATAATCAAACAACACCACAGCTTTAACAAAGATTAATCTGAATTTAACTTATGCAGTAAGCATTATTGTGTTGTTTTACACTTAATTATTACATTTCTGCACCTGAATACTACTGTTACTGTCTTTATATAGCCTATAATTTTATGTTTTAGGCTGTTCATCTATGCTTGTAATTTGTGCAATTGTTCTTGTTATACAGTAGTTAAGCTAGAAGTTTCTGCTGGGGTATAGAAGTAAGCTTTTAGTAATAAATGAAAAGCAAATTTTTTTTTTTTTGCTGATCCGAAAAATGATCCGATCCGTGACTCAAAATCCATAGTATGATCCGAACCGTGAGTTTTGTGATCCGTTGCACCACTAATATATATATATATATATATATATATATATATATATAAATATAAAAGGCTGAAAACACTCTTCCTGAACTTTTATTGCTTTTCTATAGCATTGAGCCTCAAATGTCAACTATACATTGGTTTGGTTTCTTTTTTAAACAAAAAAAGGTAAAATTATGCATGGTATAATAATGTTATACTAAAACTAAAAGAAAAAAGAAAAGAAAAAATGGTTTACTATATATATTTCAATTACAATTAAACAGACAAAATTTCAAATTACAGTAACATTTTACAGTACATTTTATATTATCAGGGCTCCAGACTAACATTTGAGAACAGTGGTACCAGCACCTGATTTGGTAACACTGAACATGTGATATTACAAGTTTTGTCTCTTAGAAATGCACATTAGCACAGGAGCTTGAGTTCAGAGTAGCAGGGGCTTGAGTTGGGATGCAGATGTACATTTGACAGTACCATTGTGAAAACTGTAACAGCCTCATCTTTTATACATAACCAAACGTACAGCACCTCATTACCATGGTAAAAAGTAGCCTAACTATATGGTTTCTATGGTGTTTCCATTGAAAAACAGTAGCCTAAAGACATTCAGTCAATTACAAATCCACATCAACTGATAGAATAATTAACAAAATAATGTAATTAGCCTATCCCATTACTCCTTAAACATATTTAGGCATGGTTTCATAGACAGGGCTTAACCTAAACCAGGATTAGGCCATAGTTCATAGGCTAATTTTTTATAAACGTGCTTAGAAAAAAAATTATTACTGATGTGCTTTTTGAGACAAAACAAAGGAACTGATATATTTTAAGATCAGTCAATGCAAGTTTCTTTCAGCTGAAACAGCCCAGACTTACATTTTAGTCTAGGACTAGGCTTAAGCCTTGTCTGTGAAACCGAGGGTAATTATATTAACAATATAATAATACTCAATATGAATATCCTACTTTTCTGCCACTGTACCACTGTTACCGTAACTATGGTTACAGTAACACTGGTTACAGTAACACTGTTACAGTAAAACTATGGTAAATGTGGGTGATTTGTGGATTGAAACGTCTTTTAACTGTATTGTTGTTGCACTGTTTCTGCATCAGTGTTGATGAGAATAACAGCTCCGATTTATTTGGCTTTAAACTAGTTTAAATTAAAGAGACGTGATTTGAACTCGAGTGCTTCTTACTGTATTTCACAGCGTTGTTTAGTGCGTGATCATGACTGCTAAGCTCGCGCTGCGCTGTTTTCTTTTGAGGCGAGCAGATAAAAGCTCAGTGTGGCACACAGTTCAAACGAGTACCGCTATTTTGTTCCGCTTTTGACACGTTTGGCTTTAAAATATCTATCATGCACAACAGAGTGACAACGACTATCAGTTAGACAAAATGTCTTTTATCCAGTGTGTTTGAGTTTGGTAAACCCGTGCTGCAAACACCTCTTAAACACAGAATAATGCAAGTGGGCATTTTTAATTGTTTATTTATTTTGTAATTGCGGTTTTGAACAATTTGTAATCGTGGCATCCGTAATCGTAATTAGAAATTCAATTAATTGTGCAGCCCTATGAGGAAGGTAAATGTGGAAAATGAAAACTTAATCTGAAGTATCTGAAGTCTGTAAGTGTTTCTCCCATCACAGTTTACTATGCAAAAACAAGCACAAAGTCACTAGCAGACTAACAGCAACACAACCTCAACTTATAGCATCTGTTTGGCCAACCAATTGCAAACAGAAACTGTTTGAAAACAGTCATTATTCATTTTTAATTCTGCATGCTGCCACAAGGGGTGCAGAAATGATACAATTCACCTTTGAAGTCAGCACCTGTTTTTAAATGCATCTTATTGATCGTATTGTTTACAATACATCTATGTGCATGCTTACTTTTCTACTTTTTAAAATGTTTAACGAAAATGTCTCCTGCAGAATTCTCATGAAGTATGTCCATTTTCTCCCATGATTTATTCCACTGAAATCCCCACCATTTCTTACAACCTACTGTAAGCTTGCATTTAAATCTGCTTCCATCCAATCAACAACGGACAAGTCCTCATCCAGCATTTTATTTTTCGATAAAAAAAAAAAGAACTAACGCTACTTCTTTTCAATAGCGACTTCAAGAAATACATAAAATGCTACTTGTGATACTTTCATTTTCTTTTGCGTTCCACTGAAAAAAAAGGCATAAGGGTTTGGAATGACAAACAATTTTCAGTTTTGGCAAACCTTTCATTTATTATTTGGGAGTTAAACCATTTTTTTTTTACTAATAAATGCCTGTTATCAAAACTTCACATTGCTTCCTAATTCCAGGCATATTTCTCCTACCATGTGTCCAGCGCAGATAGATGGCCTGTGCTCTGTATCTGGAAGTACATTAGACTGATAATACACTTGTAGCCAATCACAGGGTTTAATATATGAGTCGCAGCATTCTCATTGGCAGCTCTTTGTGGAGCATAATGAAGAGAGTGTAGGCTGATGAATGCAGTGGTCCGGGGGTAAACGTCAGTTCTTTCATTAAGGGGACCTCCACCTCGCCCTGCTGTATTGAACCATGGCTCCTGCGATTAGACTGATGCATCCCACAGACAATCACAGGTGAGATTTGCGAGGGAAAACACATTGTGCTCTTTTTAACCTGCTTAAAACAACAACAGTGAGATAGAGGACACCTGCGTTTGGGAAGTCTCATGAATTTGTCTCATGTGTGACCCTGGTAAATTAATAATTCATTATAAAATAGCTCTAGTCTGTGTCCCGAGTTTAACATTAACATTAATTCACAATATAGCACAGCCTCTTGAATCTATTTTTCTTTATTCATGCAAATAATAGAGAGAGGACAGAAGATACCTGGGGGGACTTGAACCTGTGTCACATAATAGGCACCAAAGTTCAACCACTAGAGCACAATCTCAACAACCAATAAAATAAATCAATAAAAAAGTGAACAAATAAAAAAATAGATCAATAAAAATAAACACATGATAATAAATAAATAACATCAATATTAATAACTATTATAATAATAATAATAATAATTATTATTATTATTATTATTATTATTATTATACAGTTATTTAAATAAACATTAACTAATATTTTTTAAATGCAATAATTTTATTCACAAAATATTTGGTTACAAATGGCTTAAATGTTTAAAAAGAAACAGTATACATCTAAAACGTCTTTAAAGTTGTATTTTAAAATGTGGTGTTGTTGTTATTATTATTATTATACATTTATCTATTTTTGATAAAACATTAACAATTAAAATAAAATATTAATAAATATTGTTTTATTTTATAAATAAAATATTTTATTAAAAATGATTCAATGTTTTTTAATTATTATTATTATTATTATAGACCAAAAAACAATTATTAAATTCACTAAATACAATCAATTTACATTCTTGACCATTTATTAAAGGATACACATTTAATTTTAACATGTAGGAAGTATTCTGTGTCATAATAATCAAATAATACTGTGTACACAACCTGAGTTAAGAACCTATTGGACAGGGCGCATAAACGTATGTGTGTGTGTGTGTGTGTGTTTGTGAGAGAGAGAGAGAGAGAGAGAGCCCGGAGCCGATGGGTATTAAGCAGATGAAGTCATACAGGAAATCAATGTAGTATTGAGAGCAGAAAAATGCAGTGCCTGAGGACAGGCATATGCAGCATTATAAATGAACGCGAGCATAGAGACAGTTTATAATGAGGGGTCAGGCAGAGATGGGGAAATATTGCTGTGATTTTTCTTTACCGAGCAAGGGCCATGAAACAGGCCCTGTGCATTGCTTGGGCTGAATATCATACATACTGCATAACTTTAAGTTTTTGTTGTTGTTCCACAGACTGATAAACAAACGACAACAACAACAAAAAAAAAATGTATGCAATGTATTAACTAATTATCTTTTGTGCATTATAGAAGATAATAAAAGTATTTTTTTAATAAAACATGTTTTATTAATGTTTTCAAAATGTATGCTTTAATAATATTTTCTAATAATCGATCATTGTATTGTAAAATTATTATAAAGCATGTCAATCAGTACAATTTTATTGCACTTTTGCCTGATTTGCTTTTAACAGATATATTAAAAAATGTCATCTTTAATCTCTCTTTTTTAAGACTGAAACAGAAGCACAATAAGCAAAACGTGTATTAATGTTTAAATATTATTAGTGAAAATGATCAGTGTTACCGAGAACAACCAAGCATTTTTTTTTTCCACTGAGTGCCCAAGTTGTAGGCTGAAAGCCCCTGATAGAGGTAACAGATCTCCCACATTAGCATCATAGCTCAATGCATTCAGAGCGCAACGCTAACTGCTAGGCCACACTTCTGACAATTTGCATAATTTAATAAGTACCTTTAAATTAGCTAAGATAGCAGCACCGAACCCCACATTGTGTGAATGATTGTGCCTTTGAGTGTTTGTTGAGCGATTCTGAGCAAGCCTTGATGGTGTTTAACGTCTCTCTCCGTCTGTTAATTGTTCACACTTGGCTGTGTTATTATGTTCTATTTCAGGAGCGATATGGCGAGAGGAAGCCCTTAATTATTCATTGTTCTCTCACACAGCGGCTGAACGCCCAGAAATAGACCGAATCACACCTCTGTACCGCCACAACCAGCGTGACACAAATGACACTAATGCCCTACGCGGGGACCATTTGAAGGGCAGTGAGCGGCGGTTCGGGACCGAGATAGAGAAGCCAACGCCGAGACCTCTTCACGTTCCTCTGGCCGCTTCCCAAGCCACACGCCGCTGTCATTGAGAATTCCCATCACACTCCAGAACGAGCAGGAAGCCATCGTAATCAAAAACAAGGATCAAGACTACAGCTCCAATTCCCAAAGAGCACTGTCACCGTCGATACCGCCACATACCCCCCCCAAACGCACGCACACAAACATACGGCTTTTACATAATCCAGTCAGAATGTTCCCGCATCCCGCGGCTCATTTGAAAACCTAAAGTGGGATCAGGCGAAGTGAATAACTGCAGCAAATTTACTTCCGAATTACCTGCGCGACAGGGAGATGTTCAGCCACTTAGCCTTTAAGTCAAGCAGATACTTTGCCGCTTTTTTGCACACGCCAGCACTTTACTTTTCCGCCTTTTGTTCAAGGGTAATGACATGATATAAACGTGGAGGAAAAACAAGCGCAGTTTGGAAAGGAAGAAGAACGAGAAAGAAAACACGGCACTCTCTCTGAAGTTAATTGGTTCTCATTGGCCTTGTGTAAAGCGCACGATGTCGTGAAGTCAAGGCTTACGTTTTGGTCTGGCTCGTCCTTTGTTAAGTTAATGGCTAAATATTTAATGTTCAGGGGCTCTAAAGATTAAAGGTAACATGTTGTCAGTATCATTGGAGGAACTTCAAAGGGTGTAAATTATGCATTTCCTGTAGCGGTGGAAGAAGAAATCAAAGGACATAATGAAGATTAAAGTTTGGAGGGCTACGTACGCACGCAAAAGGAAAGGGGAGTGAAGTGTCTTGGTGTGGAAAGGTTAATCTATTTTGAGAGTGCTTTATCTTATTAGACCGTCATTGTTTTAATTCAATCTGTTCCGCTATTCGTATATGGACCAGGAGTTATGGAGACGAGGTTTACAAAGCAGGAAGTCAGGAGGCCATGAAATCACAGGAGCAATTAAAAGAACAACATGACTTTCACGAGCAATCCCGCGACGGACCGCCTGTGAATGTCAAGCTCCTAACAGTAGTTTTAATTAAAGCTGAATTGGAGTTAGGTTTAATTGTACCTTTGTGTCAGACCCACTAAACTCAAAGCGAGGGGGAAGGATCGATGGCTAATCGTGTCTTTGAAGAGCTCAAAGGAACGGTGAATCATTGCTCTAACTGAGCACATTTAACATCTTTGCACTTGGATTTTGCGACAGTTTTCTGGAAGAAACTACGTGAAGGTCAAAGTGTACCAAAGCTGATCAGACACACTTTTTATCGGTTGCTTGAAATTTTTCATTCCTCACTCTCGGAAAAAGCTACAAAGGCTGCCACTAGGGGCAGTACCCTATCAAAAGGTAGACATTTGTACCTTATTTACCCCTAAAGTGTGCATATAAGTACCTTAAAGGTATATATTATATTCCTAAAAGTATCATATTAGTACTTTAATGGTATATATTTGTGCCTTTCACAAAGAAACCGCCTCAGCGACAGCTTTCGTACCTTCATTTTCTGAGAGTGCTGTTCCTGGGGGTCACACACTGTAAAATTACACATTTTGGATGCCTTAGTATTTTTATTTACATTTTCCCTTTTAGTTTCCTAGTATTTAGAAGCAATTCCCTTGAAAATTCTTTGATTCCTTTTAAAGGAAATGAATTACAACCACAGACTGTAAAAAAACATGGACGTAGTGTCTGTGACGTCACCCGTAGGTTTCTGAAGAGCATTTTTGAAGCCCAAAGTAGGCGGAGTCGGCTGTCGCCATCTTGGCAAACGCGTCACCTCGCATCACTCCCGGATAATCGAAAATGGGCAAAGAGGCGGGACGTGGGCGGAGCTGGTTGCTGAAACCACGCCCGCCTAGCTCGCCAGTAGTGACAGCAGCGGCAATCCGCCTGTCATTCAACTGGCCACGCTCTTAATTATGCAGAACTTTAAGGCTCAATATAATTTAAACGGATGAATTATAAAAAAATTCACCTCCCTCACAGTTGTCATGAAGGGAAAAGTTAGCTATATAGACCAAAATCATTTTTTGAACCAGGCTGCAAATATGTTTTTTTCTGCTGTAAAGTTGGGCATTTTAACATAGGCAGTCTATGGGATTGACTCCCTTTTGCAGCCAGCCTCTAGCAGCCAGTTGACGAATTACAGTTTAAGTCACTTCCGTGTTGGTTTCATGAGAGAGACCGGAAGGTTGCCTCTTGATTACAACGACTATATGTATTCAAATGGATGTCTTAAAGTAATAATTCACCCAAAATTAACATTCTGTCATAAGTTGCTCAGAATTGCACAAGATCCAGTTTGGAGAGTCATTTGCACCTGATGTTGTTTGGACCTCAAAAATATTTAAAATCTTCAAAAATTTTCTGGAGAAGAAAGAAATACATACAGGGTTGGAACAACATGAGGAGGAGTAAACAACAATATAAATATGACACCAAAATGATGTGAATATTTTCACTTTTGAATAACTTTCCTTTTAAGCAGCTGCGTCACATCTTGCCCCTTAAGAAATGTATCTGACTGACTGACTTGAGATGTCTCAGTCAAGCAGTTTTTCAGATAACTGGCAAATAGTCAATACTGAAAATTTTGTATACCCCTACTCTACATTTCCATATGCAATAACACCTGCATAAACACTCCCTAGTTTAGTGGACCATTTATGTCTATTAAATGCACATTGTTTAATTATCCTCTAATCACACTTAAAAAGAAAAAAAAAGTCTCCCTGTTTTGTATTCAAGTTCATGTTTTGTCACTGGTCATGATCACCATGACTACTCCTTATTGGCGTCTATCAATGATCCATAAAAAAGTCACCACCATTACCTTGGTGTCAAGTGGCCCTAATAGTCCGATTTCATTAGAGTCAATGGTAGTGAGCAGAGCCATTTGGAAAAGTCAGACAGTCACCAAGGCTCTATACAGCTGCAAATAGCAGGCTGGAATTGCACCACAAATGGTTCCACTCGCAGGACATAATAGTCAGTATGGCCGATTTGACCTAACATGAAACTCCCGCCTGTGCTCGACAACCTATACCACAATTGGTGAATTATTCCGTCTCGTTTTGATGATGTCATTCCCAAAGAGCTCTCAGCGGAATACATCCTGTCCTGTCTTGTTCTGCAAGTTTATGAGGTCATCCTCAGGTAGGACGCACAGCAGCAATAGGAAACGCGGAAATCACCTTGGCGTTTTATTGCAACGGAGCGTCTGTTAAGCCAAATGGCATTTAGGTACAACTGAAAAGACCGCTTTTAAGAAACAAAGGATTATTATACTGGATGAATTCCTGCATTGGAAGAAAGAATATCGGCATCATCATTCATCCGCAAACGTCATTAATTAAATGAGGAAACATCATATTCCAATTGTCTTTTACAGCACACAGTAAATATTGACAAATCCCTGTCTGTTGTTTATCTGTTTTTTTATCCTATTGATCATAATGTGTTTGAATGTCGATGAGCTGTGTACGAGTGTGTGACGGGCTCTAAGAAGATCTTTGTGTTGGGCTTCAAAGTATTGATAGCTGCTTGTACAGTCTCCTAATAAAACACTTTTACATCTGAAGGGACCAAACATAGGCATTTTTATAATAGGCAGCGTTCGGGGGTGAATTTCTCCCATGACTAGGAAATTGTCCTGTATATTTATGCCACTTCAAAAACACATTATATACACAAGTGCAGGATTCAAAATCAACACTTTCCAAGTGTCAAACGTTTGCCAACACCATTATTGTTATTTTATCAGACTTAAGTAATATGGGTGACTAAAATGCAATTCTAATAAAACCAGGGCTGTCAAGCTATTAAAACTGGTAATCTAATTAATTACATGATGTGCTGATTAATTAATCAAATTAACTGCAAATTTATTGTACATCAACTTGGACTAAAAATTTGGGTTCAAAACCACTTCATTTAGTAACAAAAAAAACAAACACTGTGTGCTCCGAGACACAGCAGTTCTGCTATGGCTTTTATTGGAACTTCATCAGACAAATTTTTGTGAAATTCTGCAAAACAGACAATATTGTGTCTAAAATTCAATAATATTAACTTATTCTTGTGTACTGAACTATTGTATAAAATCATTATCGCATTAGCCACTGTTGCTGATATTCGTATAAGCAAAAATCACTTGCTTGAGTGAAATTACTATTTTGTGCCCTAATATCTTGAATTTTAGGGGCATATAACTGCATTCATAGGCCATTTCCATAATTAATTGTACCAAATTAACATGTTAAATCGACAGCGCTAACAAACCATTAACTTTTAACTCGTTTACCACAAACATTTTGTCAGTTCACCTGACAAGAAGTTAATTTTGGACTCAGTCATGGTTTTTTTGTATAACTTCTGCCTCTCTTCTTTTTTTAATTCTCCTATGGATCTCGTCCTCTACTTCCCAGTAACTTCACATGACGTAATGGCCGGCCAAGTCACAAAAAAGAAAGACAAACTGACATATTGCATTTTGAAAGAGGGGTAACGTGAAAGTGAAGGAAAATAAACATGTCAGAGTGTTGTGGAGTGCTTTAAAAGGGGCAATATGTCCTACGGTAGAAGCTTTCCCCTCCACCCCATCCCTTTAAATCTAACTCAGTGCAGATTATTTCTATGCAAATGCTTGCAGGCGCTGAATTAAATCCAAAACACAGTTTGTAAAAATCGATTCCTCTGCAACCTACACAAGTCTGCAGCCAGGCGACATGCCACGGTCATAAATATTCATCTTTTATTTACTGTGCCCTGAATGAAGCAATGGATTTGGGAAAACAGGGATAAGGAGGAAGGGTGTGTGTGCATGTGTTTGGGAGAGAAAGACTGAAAGACAGAGATGTGGAGGTTATGAGATTATTGGAGACTCCTCAAGCCTTGTCAAGAGTAATAGATTATTAGAACATCTATCTATCTATCCATCTTGGGTGATAACAAACGATGGATCATGTGTTTGTTTATTTGTTTTTTTGTGAATCACATTTCAGCCCAGCTAAATTCAACCGTTAATATAATTCAATTAATAAATCATGAATTTACATATATGAAAAACTTTTTTCAATTATTATTAATTATAAATTATATCATCTTAAATTATACTTTATTAATTATATCAATTTATTCATTATTAATGTATTTAATATTATTTATAATATTTTATCTTACATCTATATTTCTGCACATATAGTCTAATTTTCTTTATGCAAAATATAATTTCTTGTGTCTTGATTTGGGTTCATATGCACTGTTTCTTCTTTATTCATTTATCTGATATTATTTCTAACATTATTATAGTTATTAATTTTAAATCTATATTTGATTGCACTCAGTCACTGATATTGATATACAGAAAAGAATAATTATCACCAAATAAATCGTATGTGTGAGTATGTGTGGTGGGGAGGCAAAGACATGCTCTTTTTTCTATGACTGCTTAAGAGACTGAGCATGTTAGACATTAAATGTATTTAAATATTCAGTGCGATTAGACAGATGATTAAATTATTTGAGAGATGAGCTCGTATGTGCAGCAGAAATATGAACAGTCCACATCTGTTTAAAAATGCATCAAACATGATCTTAAATTAAGGCAACTGTCAAAGCATGCTCTTTTTTATGGAAAGTAGAAGCAGTTGCAAAAATAAGTGTGTGTGTGTGTCTGTGTGTGTGCGTGTGTGTGTGTAAGAAAGAGCACAGCATTATAAGAAAGATATGAGGTAGTGTATGTATGTTACTTATTACTAATCAAGTAGATATACATACCAATAAAACAATTTGCCATCAAGCCCAATAACGTTAAAAGCACTCAAACAAACAAACAAAACTCAAACCTTTAACGACAAGAGTAATTTAGTTGTTAATCCTGTGGCTGGTTTCTTAAAGTAGTTTGGTTTAAAAAAAACGAATAAATAATAACAGATTGCGGTTTTGTGCAGGTGCATGTTAAGCAGCCAAAAAGTGCAGATGTTGCGAATTAAGCAGTCGCTCAAAGGAAAGCACCTGCGTAAGCATCCACACTCTCAAATGTTGCATCATGAGCCGGGATTTATCGCATGAACCAATCACAGCTGATCTTAACCAGTTATATCCAATCATATGACAATGGAGGCATTGCCTCCTCTCACGTGACTTTCCCCATTCATTCTCAATTACCCCACGCAAACTCACGACACACACTATAGGATTGGACATACTTAGCTTATGGCAATAGGACAAACCATTTGCACCAACATACACCAGGCACACCAAACTGCACATAAATCGTGATACAAACCAAACTGTGAGAAATTGTACCCCTTTAAACAATATCCAAAAAATATGAGCTCCAAAGGAACAAACAACTGTAGAAACATATATCTTTTCATCTCTAATTGCTTTGCACTTTAGCCATTCCCAAATCCCTGAATTACGGACCAGTCTGTGCACAACGTCTGCCACGTACACACAAATACACGCGTACACAGTAACAAACATTTTTTTCCCCGACAGCATGCCCCATTAATCTTCTTGTAGGTCCCATCCTCAGTGGGGTTAACCCAGGTGAGGGAGGGGCAACTGGGGGAAGAGTTAAGGCAAGACCCAGGTTTGATACAGGCTTCCAGGTGCATTAGCCAGTGAGCTGGAGGAGAATGGAGAGGCCTGGTGGGGGCCAGGGGGAGATCAGAGCTTTGGGCTGGACAGAGCCACGCTGACCTGGGGGTCTAAATTAAGAGCCAGGAGAGGAGCGCTTGATTTCACATTCCCTCAATGACACGCCTGACAGGATGATGTAAGAGGGAGTAAACGTGAGAGGCTCACCTTTAAGTCTGCCCTGTAACCAAAGGACCACAACAGAGGAGAGAGAAAGAAAGACAAAAGCTGTGTTTGAGCATGCACACACACTCACATACTGCTCATACCACTTTTCAAAACAATGTCGTCTGCAGTATGAACACAGTATGCAGATTTTTTGCATGTATACGATACCCGTTTGACCTTAAAGTTTCAAGTAAACAACCAAAGCTCAGCTACTGTTGACCACAATGCAATGAGTCCATTTTCAGTTTGAACTGAAAATGCAAGAAAGTGAGAATGTTTGGGAAAAAAAGCACAAATTTTTTGGTATTTTTGCCTTTATCATGATAGGCCAGATCAGAGCTGACAGGAAGCAAAGTTGGAGAGAGGAGGGGGGGGCAGGATTAGGAAAGGTCCTCAAGTCAGGATTCGAACTCGAGACTCACGTAGCACAACGGCACTGTATGTCGGCGCACTGTCTATACGGCTCTCAGTGCCGTCGAGAATCCACTTTTATTGAAGGCCTTCAACCAAGTGGCTTCATTTGGCCTACTATTTATTACTGGTTATAACCGTTCAAGGACATTACCTGACACAAGAGATAATGACGTGGATAAGACTGTGACTGGGCAGCAAAGTGGTCACAGATCTGAAGTGATCACCACTGGGCAGTCCAAGTCTTGGACATCCCAATATTCTTGCCATATTTGGCACTATAGTTGAATGATAGGGTTTAGACAAGATCTGCAACTGAAAACGGGGCAACGTTGAGGAAAGCTCGGCACCTTGCATATGGAAAGAAAACAAGTCGTTGGAGCACTGCATATACCTTGGCACTCTCCCAATCCATGAAACATCATGGATACAATAAGTCGGTGGGAAAAAAAATAATGTTTGGTGATAGTTCTACATGTTCAACAATGGGATGAAATTAGCTAGGCCTCGAACAGGTTCGTGGAAGACTGGAGAGAACCTATCCACCTGTGCTCCTATCCAATGCTGCACAGAGATCCGAAGAGATGTTGCCTGATTTGGTCAAGTAGTCTGTAGAAGGTGGATCTTTAAGTTGCAATAACATTTATCGTTGCTCCGCAAAATTTTGTGGGCAAATTCCCGTCATTTCAAAAGGAATCTGTGCATCAACAAGATCTTTTTTAGAGCTATTTTTGGTGTTTTTACCTTTATTACGATAGGACAGTATAGAGCTGACAGAAAGGGAAGTGGGAAAGAGAGAGGGGAAGGTCCTTGAGCCAGGATTCAAACTCTGGACACCCATAGTGCTATATGTCAGCACGCTTCCCACAAAGGCTATCGGCGCCAACAGCACTGCACAAGATTTTTACATTTCCTAGAGTCACTGTGAAGCGCTACAGACTACAGCAGCAATAGCTTCACAATGGCTTCTACAAGAACCAGGTCTTCAAGTTAAATAGATATCTTATTTGCTGGAAGGATGAGCAAATGGATTGTCTTTGCAAAGCCTGGTTCACCTCTATTCTATCCATTGGAAAAATCAATTTCTAGTGACTGGCTTGCAATAGAGACCTGCCACCATCCGAATCATAATGGGCGTAATTCAAAACATGTCCCCACCCTCAATTCAGTGACATCAACCTAATAACATTCACCACAGAGGCTAGTAGGACCATCTTCTACTTCTTGATAGTGCTGAACAGACTACCAAGGCAAGAGTCATCTTTATGAAGAATGATACTCAGGTTTCCAGAAGGCGAGAGGACTAATAAATCCTCCCCAGGAGGACAAGGGTGATGCAGTCAAGAAATGTCCCTGGCATCTGCCAAAGTGTCAGATGTGTGTTTTCCTTGAGTTGGTCAGCAATTACAGATGTTAACTTTAACCTGACCTGACAAGAAATTAACAGCTTGAAATGGACCAATGAAGAAGCATTTGCCTAAAGAGGCATTAACACACTGCCCTACATTGGAAAGTAGTCAAGTCAGACACTTCAGACATTTATTAGCTGTAAATTGTACCCTACAGGATGTAGATATCCACCATTGGGAAGGTTCAACAAATGGAAACAAAGATTGATGCCAAAGGATGATCATCCTCCCCCACTATCTTTCTTACATTCACAGATCTTTACCAAGCCAATAATACCTGGCAGGAAGACTGTCATAGGTGAACTGGGTACAGTGACAATCAAGCCAAATGCAAGAAGACAGGGTTGAGAAACTGTCAACACCTGTTCACTTACCTCCACACTTCCACATCACCCATGAACGACCAGAATCAGAGCACCTACAAAACAAAAGGCACAAAACTAGCCAGCAGGGTCGTTCCTGGAGAACCAATTTCTCCCCTGGGCCATTTTCCTGGTTGCATTCACACCGGCAGCAGGAACTCTGAAGCGGCCGACCACAACGTCTTTATTTGTGGCGTTTACAAACATCAACAACCGGTGAATGGAGGACGCTGGGATCGGAGCTGTTTTGTTGTGTCTCGTGGGTTTCATGATGTAATGTAAACGCACAATTTACGTGATTGAAAGAGCATGAAAATCTGACTAAATTTCCTACGACAGCTTGCAGTGTTGCATATCATCAAGGCTGAGAAAAGAACACAACACTCCAGACAACAAACTTTGTTAATTTTGTTATCGCTGTTTTCCATGTTCGTGGAGTGAATATTTTTACATGGCTTTTTAAAAATGCCGGGTAGCCGGTGTTTCGTATGCATTTGGCCAAACAGCATACACTTACGTCACTGGTAGTTCCTAGAGAACTGTTTTAGACCCTACATTGTAGTAGGAGCTAATTTAGTTACCAAATGGAGTTCCTAGAACTAAATACAATCCTAGTTCCTGCAGTGCAAACATGCCAAAAAGCAGGAACTTCCGCCAATAGTTCTAGGAACTATGAAAAGGTTCATCCAGTGCAAAAGCGCCTTAAGGATCCTCTCATTCCACTGCATCCATTCCACCCCCAATTCTTATCTTCTATAGTAGCGTTTCCCAGCCCTGGTCATGGAGTACCCCTAACAATACTACTTTTGGATGTGTTCCAAATCAAACAGACTTGAATCAACTCACCAGCTCTTTAGTGGAGACTCCAAAACGGGAAATGGGCATGTCAGGAAAAAAAGGACACATCCAAATTATGTATCACTGAAGTTATTCCAAGACCAGGGTTGAGAAACACTGCTGTACAGCACTCACACTATTAAAGGTCCTTAAAGGTACTACTTTCTAAAAAGTTCTTCAAGCTTTATCCTTCAACCACACAGTGCTTAAAGCAATAAAGCTTTTTTCAGCTTCGCTTACTTTCTAAAATAAAACATTTTCTGCTTGAAAACCTCTTGATACAGCTGTTCATGCATTTATTACCTCTCAATTGGACTATTGTAACTCTTTGTATTGTCTCAAACTCCCAGGTCCCTCGTTTACAATTGGTCCAAAAAGCAGCAGCCAAATTTCTTAAGAAAGGCCGCAAATACGACCGGTTTTTAAATCTCTTCTGAAAACTCACTTGTTTTCTTTAGCTTTTACAAGTTGATGATGTTTGAATATGTTTTACTTTTTGATAGGGCTGGTAATTTAACGCGTTAATTAGATAAATTAATTACGGTGAAAAATAACACGTTAAAATTATTAACGCATTTAACGCACTTGGCCCACCCCAGACCTACGTGGGTCATCTGATATTTCATACAGCTGATCGATGACAAATATGATGGAGGGCAACAACTCACTGCATGATGGAGCCTAGAGAACATAGTTAGAATGTCTGAAAAATATGAGATACGGGGCAAAGATGCCCCGTTTGAGTTTTTGTCTCATATTTACATCATATAGTTAAGCAATATCACACGAGTGCAAATGTGATACTGATCTTATACAACAGTTCAATTAATAAGACGCTAATATTATGTTATGTTAGACACAATGTTGTCTGTTTTGCTCAATTTTGCCAAGCAAAAATATAAAGAAAGCAGAACTGTTCATTTCCGAGCAACACACAGCAGCATTTCATTTCTTAATGCACGTTTTGAACGAATTGAGTGAAGGCTCGTTGGATTTGAAGCGGCGCTGCATAGGCCGATCGGTGTATGACATCAAAGTCCCGCAAGAGTGATTCAAACGGAGCCCTCTGCTCTCTAATCGCTCTCGCGGTAGTTTGATGTCGTACACCGATCGGTCTGATGGTGATGATCCACTTCATTAGGCTTGTTGAACAAGCCTAATGATTCAACTGACCATTCATAAAGAGAACCATTTACTTCACTCCTGAAAGAATCTGCCATTTGAACAAATCAAATGAATAAATGACTCGATGGCTTAATCATTAAGACATTTACCACCACCTACTGGTAGCTTATTTCATTAAATAAATAATTTCATATTTCCATAGTAATAATAATAATAATAATAATAAAAAAAATTAGTTATAGTTCACCCACCCCAAAATTTTGTCACCATTTACTCACCCTCATGGTCCAAAAGAGTATATGAAATAAATTTTATGTTGAATCAAACAAAAGATTTCTTGTTGAAGCTATTTTTTGTCATTTCCGTTTGATGCTTTACACAACGATGACTTTTAATTATCGTTTGGGAGTGATTTCTCAGCCAAATTTGAGGTGCGATTAATTTGCGATTAATTAGATTAATTAATTGCCACATCATCTAATTAATTTGATTAAAAATTTTAATCGCTTACCAGCCCTACTTTTTAATCATTTTTATGTTGTACAGCACTTTGGCCAGTCTTGCAACTGTTTTAAGTGTGCTTTATAAATAAAAGAACTAGAACTAGAACTAATAAGTAATGAGATTTTCAGGATGAACTGGATATATGACTGCTCAACAAAAACTTACAACAAAACAATACAAATGGACCCAAAGCCCATCTTCCTTGCATGTAATATTTTCAGCGTTTTGTCTAAATTTGTGATGGTTCAATCTTGTATTCAATGCCTTTTCTGTTTGGTGTACCATTCAACTATTCAGATGACCTCACTTCCAGAGAAACTACCAGACGGAGAGAGAGAGAAAGAGTAAGAGAGAGACAGAGGGGTGAATGAACAAGAAAACGTCCCCCAGGTAGCTTCGTCTTTCACGCCTTGCTTCTCTCTTGCGACTCAGAACAACGAGTGTCTGTGTTTTATTTAGTCCTTCGTTGTTCATCTATTGCTCAAAGCCCTTCTTCAGTTGCCCCCACTCACTCATTCATACTTCAGCCATTTAGTTTGTCTCTACATGTAAAAAGACCTCAATCTCTTTCTCCTCACTTTCTTTTTCTGTCGTATTCATATGAATGACATTCAATGCTAGTTATGGAGCAGTCAGGGAAAAAGGAAAGGACAGTTGGTGGGACATTCCATGAATACAGACCACTTTAGAGTCACTGTACTTCAACAACATTCTTTGCACTTATTTGTTTATTTTTGTGACCAGGGTTCCTAAAATCAGGCCTGACCCAAGTCGACATGGAAGTATAAGTGCATAACTTGATTATATATATATATATATATATATATTTATACACAAATTGTACTTCATTTTTTAAGTATTTCATGGCCTGTTTTGAACCTTATTCTGGGAAAGTGCCTGAGACATGAACTTCTCCGCTTGCAGAGAAAGAGAAAATAACAGAGGGGTCAAGTCCATTTAGACCGGTAATTGAAGCAGAACAAAATTGCTTGAGCTCACATCATTTCTTGTCTTTCTCTTCCTATATTTCTCTCTCTCCTCCTCTCTCACTCAAGCACTGACATTGACTAGCACACTGCAGCCCAGCAGTAAATAATTGATGTTTGCGGGAGGCCGAGTCTATAGGTTACCAGTACTGCAGTGAACCCCACAGAGCAAATGTGCAGTTTGGAAAGAGTGTTACGAACTGCGGGAAAGAGCGCTCAGAGATGTTGGAGTGTGTGTACTGCATCACCTGATCAAACTCAGCGTCCTACTGTGGTGCATGCCATCCATAGAGAGAGAGATTGAGAAGAGTTTCAAAGGTGTTTTATCTCTTTTCCCATAAATGTTATACACTGAATTCCACTTCTGAATCCAACCTTCCTTTCAGTCTTACTATAAATCTATAAATACAGCGATATTATCATAAAAACAGCCTCTACCATGACCATTTTTTGGAGACAAAAATCAAACACTAACATGGTATACCATTGCCCCAAATGTATTTGGACACTTTCGGACACAAACACAGACAAACACTTAAGCCTTAAAAGGATAGTTCACCAAAAAAAAAAAAAAAAGTGTCATAATTTAATCAAGCTCATGTTGCTCCAAACCTGTATTAATTTCTTTCTTCTGTTGAGCACAGATGATGATATTTTGAAAAATGTTGGTAACCAAACAGCTGCCGGTCGCCATTGAATTCCATAGTATGGGAAAAATTTACTATGGAAATCAATGGCTACCAACAACTGTTTTGTTAGCAACAATCTTCAAAATATATTCTTTTATGTTTAACAGAAGAAAGAAACTCATACAGTTTTAGAACAACCTGAGTGTGAGTAAATAATGACAGAATTTGTATTTTTGGGTGAACTTTAAAGTGTATGAATTTCACTGCATTAGACAACAAAATATCGAACCAACTATTTATCAGCTGGTCTAAAGCTTTACAGTGGGGGTATGAAGTGTCCAAAAATGCTTATTTTTGACTGAATATTTCAAAAAGCAGAACACTGAATGACTAAGATGTCAGAATGTGCAGTATTCATGAATAGGGATGTTGCTAATAACAGTTGTTCATCAAATTAACTATGAACGTGTATCACAAACATTGATTAATTTTTAAAATTTAATCTATTTGAAATTTAAAATCTAAGTTATTCATCAAATTAACTATGAAAGCATGTCATAAACATTGATTATTTTTGAAAATTTCTTCTGTTTGAAATTTGAAACCTAAGTTTGCTTGTTCTAAAAATTCCACTTGATTTTTTGTTTTAAAAGATGGTTAAATATGGATTTTTCAATGTCTCTTAAAGACACATAAAAAGTGTCTCTACTCATATTATATATTAAATTAGCTTCTTGTACAGAATTCATTTTATTGTCATAAGGCCTTAAAGATAAAAACACATCTTTGATATTATACTCCCTAATAAATCATTGCATTTATTAGAGAGTAACACCACTCAGTTCTGCCTGACGCTGATATGAAATCCATCGTCTGCTTATTACAGCCATGAACACACTTACACCTTTACATAAAATGCACAAATAAAAACAAAACATTCACTTCTATTGTTAATAAAAAGTGTTTTGCATTTAATATATTGCATTAATTACAATCTATATTTTCTTAATACAATTTAAAATATTAATGATAAATGTTTCATCTTATCTAAATATCAAAATAAATATTTTTCCTTTTTTTATTTAAAGAATGAATAATTTTACATTTAAAGAAGTCTCCAAAGAAGTGACATTTTTGTCCCAAATGAATTACCAACTAAACTTACACACAAACACAAAGCACCTACTCATGCACACAAAATCATCGATGTTCCTCAAGATACGATGACACTGAATAAAACAATAAAAAAGATGAAGGTATTCAAGATTTCAGCTTGAAAAGCTACAAAAAGCTCTCAAAATTGATAAGTACAAGAGACTCTTTCTAACAAGCCCTTTTTAAATAAACTCCAGCAATTCTTTATATCTCCCACGCGGCATACAAGAGAGATACTTTTAACACGTAAATGCGCACACGCACGCTAAAGTGCACTTCCTCCCCAGTGCATATGGTGTTTGAAGAATCAAATCCTGCTCATTATAGCATGTGTATGTGCCTAAGACCAGGGATATCCTCTCTCCCTAAACGCGCCTCGCCCCACCAATCGCATTGACTGCAGCACTCATGTCTTATGCATGAGAGTATGTCTGCGGACAACTGCGGAACCGCACACACTTTCATATTCTAATGCGGTGAGAGGTGGGGGGAAATGCATTTTGTAAAGCCCTGGTATTACAGGGCAGTGGGCTCAACACGACCCAAAATGTAAACGTGCCGGTCCGCCGTCCAGCGGAGCATTAAAAAAACAACATACATACAAAAAAGCAAGAGGAAAAAGAGGCAGAGAAACACGGGGGCTTTGCGTGGGATAAAGTGTGCTGAGGACAGCAATAAACTAAAGCTGTAGAGACATTCGCATAGAGAGGGAGAGAAATGAAATAATTTCAGGAACTGATTTCTGAAATCAAATGTCTATTCTATGCAGATGTTCTGTTTCTGTGAGATCTGTTTCTCACAGATCAGTGCATCTCAACACTTTGTTTGTCTCGTGTAGCATCAAAGCCTCACCAGTAAAGCACCAAAACACCAAACTAGAAATGTGTTCCTTTTTATTAGTACAGTACTGGATATCGTTTAGCGTGATCATTAAATTAAACTATAAATAAAAACAGAAACAACATTTTAGTTGTAGTTTACTAAAAATCATGATATTCACACTAGACTTTCTTGGAAGATTAATTTAATAACTAGCAATGTTTGGTTCATGACACTTATTTCAGTTCACAAAACTATTCCAAAATATCGGAATGGTATTCAAGTTTATATGTTATAATAAGACATCAGAAGACTTTTAATATAGAAACAAGTTGTACAGACCACTTTCATGACACTGTTATGATGCTTTGGCTTCTTTTTTAAAGCTTGAAACCTTCAGTCACCATTCATTGCAACTGCATGGAAAAGAGTGACCAATGCGGACTTCAAAATTTCTCCTTTCATATTCCATGGAAGAGAGAAAGTAAAAGGTTAGGAACAACATGAGGGATAGTAAATAATGAAATAATAAAGAGTTTCTATTAGCATTTTTAATTGTGGTACCTCAAGAAATTTGACAATGTCATGATTTTATATGCACTGACATGACCGTTAATGTTAATTTAAGAACAAGGGAAGAATTTACATAGCAGACCTGCATCAAGCTTTACTACCAGAACTAGTTATTTGTAATGAGAAAAAAAAAGAAAAAGAAAAAGCTAAAAATAAATAAATAAATTCAACTCAATAAAATTAAAAAGCCTTTCTTTCTTTATACATATGCAGTATTACCAAATATGTCATTTTAGATAAATTTTTAATATATTTCTACACGCATACTCATGACCACTCACCAAAACTGGACAGAACATGGACAAGCAGTGTTGAAGATAATCACAGTGTGTACTGTCTGATCAGCAGTGAAAGTCAACGACAACAAGCAATTCTCACAGAAGCCCGTAGAGTGACTGAATACAGTCTTCATTATGAGCATGAATGTATGCAAATCATCTCTCTAATGCACAATGAGAGTGTTAGAATGAACTTTGTCCATCACATGACTGTGACTGGCACTAGATATGATTAGATTCAGAGATATATGTAATGAGTTGTCAGTCACAAGGGTCTGCAGTCATGAGGCATCTGCGAGACTTCTGACTTCAGTTAAATCAGAGTATAAGACAAAGATAAGTGGAACAGACAAAGATAAGTGGGCTGAAATAACACCAAAACTCAAAGAACTCACATGCAAACCTTCACAGCAATTCAGGCTATCTGGAATATTTACGTAAAACATAAAACCAAATCACAAAACACAAACCAAACCAAACAAAAAACAAAACAAAAAACAAAACAAAAACATCTGGGCTTCTGAGGATCATGAAGCAGTGTAAACGTAGTACTCTTATTTGATCACTCTCTCTAAACTTAAACCTCCGGGGCTGGCCATGAAATGCATTTTTTAAAATCTTCTACCTACGTAAAAGCAACAGCACAGTGAGGAAACAATGTTTCAAAGCAAGAGAAATGTGTTTTAATCCTGCACTTTCATCATTTCATTAATGCATCAGGCAATTGAAAAATTACACTCTTGACTATGGTTTATTTCAGCAGCTAGAGGAGGAAAAATGAATGAAGACGACAAAAAAAATTATAAACAAATAACAATGCCTCCTTTGGCGCACCGCTGGAGAAGGAAAAAAAGGTAATATTTTGCTTGCATTTTACACGGAAACGAAAAATTGAATTTTCCTTTTGATATTAGGATTATACAAACATGGAAAAAAGCTTGAATAAATATTCTAAATGGAAATGGATTTTTGCATTCAACAAAGTATATATTATCTGTCTATTTTATGTATTAATACAAACAGCCACAAAATGTCTTTTAACAATAAAGGAATAAATGCAATGATTTACATTACATTAACATGCCTATCTAAACCAAAACAACACGGTCCAAATCACTTTTTTATTATTCTGTTCTGTGTTGCTGAGCTGACGGCAACTGGCATCAAGTTTGACAAGTTTCAGTATAACCAAACAATAAATACATAAAGATAAAAATAAATAAACAAACAAACAAACAAACAAATATACATAACAAATGTAAACTAACAATAAAATAAAACTGCACATTTCTCAGTGAATTTGTCCCAGAATGCTTTTGGTTACACTTCTAAAATGAGTAACTAAATTTCACTCATGATACAAATGACGGTTATTGTAATATCATATCACACCAATGGTTTATTATCCTTTATAACTGAGAAAAAATCCCTGCAAAGAACCATTTACTTTTCCTGAAAACACTTCAGTTCCTGCAGCAGGTATCAAAACAAAAGACAGAGAGATGGAAAAACAGACAGGAGGAGATCATGGAGTCCTTTATTTCTTATGTTCTATGCTTAACGGCACCTTATACACAGATATATTAATAAGGTATTATGCACAATAACAGTTTTATGGATTTTAAATGGCCATCATTTACAAACATAGTGCGCAACTATCACATGGAAGGGGAATTTTATAACCCTTTAATGTAAGTCTCTCTCTCTCTTTGAGCTCGTTCATCTGAGCAGAGCTGAAAAGCTCTGGAGATGTTTTATTGATGGAGATGCAGGACAGATTAAAACGAACATTATCCAAACCAGCAAGAAACGTCTTTAATGATCAATCAAACGTAGCAGAACAAAAGTCATTTCTGCATTCTTCAAGAGTGTGGCCATTCAAGACACAACCCAAATGAAAGTTTGCTCTGAGTTGCTTTTGTTGAAGTAAACAAGTACTGTCATAAATGCACGCAACACACTTTCATTTGAAAATGTCACTTTAGCAAGGTTCATCTGGCACCAACAAAACTACTAGTGCTGTATTCAACTTGCTTCAGAGGATTGTCATTTTATTTTGTTTTATTTTATTTTTCCATTATTTTATCCAAGGCTAAACAACTATTTATTTATTTACTTACTTAGTCGCTCACATTGGGTCTCATTTACGAAACAAATGTACAAAAGAAAATTGAGCATACGGTCGTTTCTACACAAAAATTGCAATTTATCAGTATGGACGGGAGCGGTGGCTGCTATCAAATCTCACGTCAGGTCTCAGCTCGTGTACGTTAGGTTTTGAGTTAGCCTGTAAGCATAATAAATTTGGCGGAGAATTGTATAATGACAGTATTTTGTTCACTTAGATCATTTTCCTGACCTACAACCAAAGCTCATTAGTCTATCATTAACCAGTAAGATTAGAATGTCTTTTTTTGCATAAATGACAGACCAGATTCACACAGTCGCATCACGCAAGTATATAAAAGGAATAAAATAAATAGGACACGAAATACATTAAATATATTTCTCTTAAATTATTAACAGATTATCAAAAGAAAAAAGAAAAAACTGTGACGCTACGCTTTTTTTGTGACATTCTTAGTGCATTTTATTTGTTTTCTTTATATCCTTTATTTTATTAAATCAAACATAGTGTTGCTAACTTGACATTTCAGCCATTCATCTTCAAACTAAAATGCAGTCGACCAAACATAAAAGTCACACTACTCAACTGAAAAGGTCCGCTGTAAAATCTGCGTGCAGCACCAAAACAAACATATTTTTGCGCGTGAAGGATGATGTTTTACGCAGATACTGGAACACAACTGAATTACAAAGCCTTGTTTACATAATGAATATCAGTTTAGCAACCAAATGTTAGCCTACACGGCGAAAATAGAAACATTGGGATTTTTGTCGACTGAGAGAGACTTGTGGGCCCAATGCGGTTTCAGTTTCACTTTAAATCAATTCATTTACGCTTGACATTTGTATGCCGTTTATAATGAATGCCACTACAGCCTAATTTGTGTTGTATTTTATAATTTAATATACAATTTTATAGCTAATTATTTTTCATTCTTGTTCTGTTCTGCGCACAGTTAAATGTAAAGGATTTGTTGTGGAGTGAGGGGAACTAAATAGGCTATATAGTGTTTATGATGTTCGTAAATGTTTCGTTATATTTACCAGTACTTAATATATATAAATTAATGTAGGCTAATTGCTTGCAATTACGATGTTAACGGGTGTTTTTAGAGTAAAATCAATTTCTCTTTCATGAGATTAATTCCTCTTTCTAGCTAGGTCGCATTTCTCCATGGGGTAAAGTATAGGGGCAAGGCTTCTAAACCAGTGTGTTTCAGGGGCGTGATATTGAAATGATGATTGCTTTCAGATGCCACATTTATCAATGTACGATCATCCGTACGATGGGACTGGTGCTCAGATTTGTGATTTATGCGCTCAGATCTGTGCTCGTTTCTACATTTGATAAATGACAAATTGTCTGATCTGCCTTTTTTATTAAATTTTTTTTAATATAAATCAAAAATACGTAATACAGTAGTTTTTATTGATATTTATGTTCAGTAAAACATAACAAATAACACATATATAGCATTATAAAGTCTTACAATAAACGTAACTAATAAAACTAATATCCCAAGTCTTCTAAAGCATTGTTTCCCAACCAGGTTGTCGGGTGTGACAACCGTGGGAAATTATCAAAATCTTCCTATTACATTTTGTTATTATTATTTTAAATCAGTGCTCATTGTTATGTCTGTTGGTGGACTTTACAAATATTTAACCAATGAAAAGCATTTAAAAGAGCTTGTGACTAAACCTTGTAATGCCATTGGATCCTCGAATTGTCAGTCAAACGTCATAACTCCACCCTGCCTCCATTCAGAATGAAGAGCCGTGACGTACAGTTTGAATACAGTTGTCTACTTTTTCACAATGCAAGAGTGATGTTTGAATAAGAACTGATGATTGAATAAGTTACAGCGTTTTCTTTACTCAAGAAACACTGTCTATAAAGGGTAATTTTTTTTTTTTTTAAAGGGTAAAGTTTTTGTGTGTTTGAAGAGCGGAGAAGAGTCTTATTTGCCATCTAGTTGTAACCAATATACTTTTGTATGTTTTAAATATCCTGTGCACAGTGTTTCATCTTTAACATCATGAGATTTTGGCCAAATGTATTAAACAACAAGACTGAGCAAAACTGAGTGCCCATATAGCTATAATAAACTTAATAACCTGTAAATCGCTCGTCAAAATCCTTGTTAACTCCATTTGAGCATGATTTTCAGAAAGTGTCTGATCATATATAAAACCAAAATATCAACTCTGATGATGCATTGTTTAATTATTGGAAAGGAAAAAAAAAATACCCCTCTCTATCTTTTTTGAGGGTTTTTTATTGCTTAGTTGTGTGCAGTGGGATTTTTTTTTTAACTTATCAAAACTGTGCCACAGCAGAAAAAAAGGTTAGGAAACACTACTCTAAAGTCACACAATAACTTGTGTGAAGAACAGACTGAAATAAGAATAATATAATAAATTATAATATTTAATAGTATTTATTGCTATTTCTGTTATATTTTTTATAAAACAGAAACAATTACTACATGAATAATAAATAATCATATTTTACATAAAAAAATGTCATTACATATAACATCATAAGTGCATATAAGGGGAAAATAAATAACAATAAAAATGTGTTTATTTTACAGCAGTGCTGGGCTCCCAGAGAGAGCACTTCCAGAACTGCGACATCTGCAGTAAAAACTTCCAACCTAAAGTTCTGAGAAATGCCTATTAAAATTGAACTTGTAAACATTCAGTATTAAATAATGGTTTAAAATAGTTCAGTCAAATGAAATCTACAGCACAGCATTGAGTGACAGTCCGGACGCTGTCTGTGTAAGCAGTGGCACAACAGCGTGTGGAACAGCGTTGTTGTGTTACTACACAAACATACATCAAACATACTGGACAGGTTTCCTATTTGTTTAGTTTAAATCAAACAAACAATATTGCGTCTGCATGTTTAGTGTAATCCATTTGGCCTGTGACAAATAACTGAATCATTTCTCAGGAGCTTTAATACATCTGAAGGTAAAACAAGCCAGACTGTTGTCAGACTGGAGAAATATCAATTTTCCTAAAACAATAGCACTCTATTGGCATTCGTCCCACAGTAATTACTTCATTAGCTAATTTCTCTCAGCTGAGACGACACATTTGATGGAGTAGAGCAGAGGAAAGCAAACGGAGGAGGAAGGCAAAGAAATCAACAGATAAACGGACGCTATCTCCACTAGTGTTGGATCAATTAGCACAATGAAAACAGCATGGATTTTGCATTACTACTCCAGCACTCTTTCTTGGTTTACTTAATGTTTGGCGGCCTGATATTCTCAGCACTGCCTGATGGGATAGTGGAGGATCGATGGGAAAGGAAGAGGCCTCGCCCAGATCGCAGAGAAGACTCAATCAACTCATGCCAATAAATGCACATTACACTCTCACAACACACACACACACACACACACACACACACACACAGAAAGCTCTTCAAACAACAACCACTTCAAGACTGAAAAGGACATCCAACTAAGATTCTTCACTTGTAGAGTCATGTCTAGGGTTCAATAATAAATACTTGCCTAGTCCCCAAATGAAGAGATGTTTTCTTCATCGGGTTGGAGACGTGACAAAGTGGAAGGAAACAATGTGAGGGAAGCACATTGATTAGCATAGCATTATATGTGAATAAATTATTTGGATACATTGATTTCCGTTAAAACTAAACCAATGAAAAAACCCACTAAATAAAAGAAAATGAAATTCATTTCTAGATTAAACAAAAAAAAAGACAAAAAATAAAACAAAAACACACAAAAATCAAAGCAATACAAAGCAAGATTCATTCTCAGACGAAACAAAAAAGTTATTTCCAAATTAAACAAAACAAGACAAAAAACTAATAAATAAATAAATAAATAAACACACAAAAACAAAGCAACACAAAATTCATTTCCATACAAAAAAATAATAAAAAAATAAAAGTAAAATTAATTCCCGAAACAAAAAAAAAAACTAAACAAAATTAAACAAATTTTCAAATGAAACAAAACTAGACAACAACGTAAATAAAAACCCAACCAAAAACAAAAACACAACACAAAATTTATTCCCAGACAATCAATCATTAAATAAATAATACAAAACAAATTAAGACAAAACACACACACACACAAACAAATAAAAAAAATATATTTATATACTTAATATCATAAGCAGATTTGTAGCATTTTAAATAATCGCAGTTACCGAAAACCTCACAGACCAACCATAAACAAACTTAAAAAAAAAAAAAGAGGACAACCATGTGGAGTGTATGGAGTCATATCCTCCTCTGAGCCAGTGCTTTTAAAGTCACGTTACATTTCAAAAGAGTGCGGGTCATCACTGGCATGGCTTCCTCCCCCTCAGCAGATGTGGGTAAGAGAATGCTTTTACATTACAATGAGGTTGACATGTTACAGAGAGCGGATCCATTATCGTGTGTACCTGTGTGGGGAGTGTATGTCAATGGCAGTCTCCCCCTGGCTCACGGATCAGGATGATAATGCATGTTTATGATAGTCTCTCGTCTCGTACCCACACACTGCTATAGTGCTTCATGGAATAAAAGCAGCTATGAAAGCGCTACTTGTATTAGCGGGGCACTTTTACTGTAAATAAAGAGATATTATGCGTGTATGTACATCTTATAGGCACTCTCCCTCTCTACACTCAACACATGCCAGCATGTAAACTTTTTCAAGCACTCCTTTTAACTGCAGTGTCTTGCTTACTCACAAAACAATCTATCACGGCTGTAATTAGCACAATGGAGAGCCGTTGATTCACTGCTAACAACATTTATTACATAATTAAATTTATTTCCCTGGCAGACGGCACTTTACAAAGAAACAATTACTTCAGCACGTAACTAACTAAGAATACAAATTGAGTGCTAAGACAAAACCACAAAGTGCTAATAAGAAAGTAGGCTACCAATGTAATGGTAGTTCTGTCAATAGAATTAAGGTTACTTTCAGTTCGAAGAAGTCTTTAGTCTCAGCAATGCTAGATATACTGAGATGAGGAGGCGACCCAGTACCGAACCCTGAGGTACCCCATGGTTAGCTGATGTGATTTAGACACTCCTCCTCTCCAAGATTCCATGAGGGAAGTTCCCATGAGGTACATTAAGACTCAAATCAGGAATGAGCAGTTCCTGTGATAGTTAAAGACCCCAACAAAATCAAAACTGGGGTTTTGGGCCTTTTAGCTGTTTAGTCTGATCTGAGGTCATTGATATGCTAGTATACTCCTAATTAAATGGTGGCAAAATTAACTATTACCCAATAAACACATTTAAAATTGCCAAACTCTTTTTATTAAACAATTTTAAAATATTGATGACTCATTTTGATCATGGGCATATATAGGTTTTGTCAAATAAAATGCTCTCTAGATTGAGAATGCCCCACCCACTAATAGCATCTGCCAATGACTAACAATAGCAAGTAGCAAATCATGGTTTTGCTAGAGTGTCACATAAATGTAAATGCAATTGGCTATTTAAAAACGAGGATAAACTGTATTGTGCCCTGCCCCAACTTCCTTGTTTCAATTACACTGACACACTAAAGAAAAGTTTATTCGGCAAACCATTTCATAGGGTCTTTAAGAAAATGTTAAGAAAATGTTTAAATATATAAATTATCAAAGTGGGGGTAAAGTAAGGGAAATACATGAAATTAATTTCCATGAAAAATTTAATTAATGCCCTGGTTTCTTTGGATTGTCCTTCTTTATGCTTGGTTCTCTGCTCAGGGATCTTGACCTGAGGTAATTGCCTTTTAGCTTTGAGAAAGGCAGTCAAGCTACACTGGGCTACAGGCCCCATCTGGGAAAACATCTTTCCTAAACAACATCTACACAAACACCCTCAACCACAGAGTCACATAAAGAGATGGTAAAACACAGAGTTAATTGTTTAAGGTTTACACATTATTTGGTCCAGCTGGCAGGCATCAAATGAAGTCTGTTTGAGCGTGCGTGCGTGTGTGCGTGCGTGTGTGTGTGTGTGTGCATAATCTCAACCAAACATCCAGTGTGCTACTGTTCAGCGACCGGCATTAGACAGCCTAATTGCCCCTCCTGTGTCTCAGGGAGTCTGGGAGACCCTCATAGTCAGTGTTGGATCTTGCAGGGCCTAATTGACCCTCTTGGTACCATGAAGGAGCGTTAAATGAACAGAGGGGGTGAATAAGAGAGAGATGATTAATAGAGTGGGGTTAGGAGACAACCGCAGCCTGGAGGAGATGTGATCCAACAGTGATAGCGGCTAACAGAAACCCTCTTCACCCATCTCGGCAGAAAATGACCAACTTCCAGGCCAGCTGAGAGACTGAAATGGTCAAGTTGGGTTAAAGGTGAAAGGTGCAGAGTGAAAGGTGGGAGTTTAAGGGTCTGGGTCTCCGTGGTGTCTTGAGGAGCAAGCACAGGTGGCCGACCACAGAAGATGAAGCGCTATGATTTTAAAGTGACGCAATCAATCATTATGTAGAAGGGTTCACCTCATGGAAAACGAAAGTAATTAATGCATGGTAAGAATTAAGTGTGAATAAGGAAATACAAATCAAAACAAAGCAATAAAACTCCAACTTTAGTGGATTTTCCAAGATTTAGCTCATGTTTTACTTTGCTGTTTTGTTTTACTCTTTTTTGTTTTGTTTCGTTTTGCTTTGATTTGGTCTTTGTAATGTTTTGTTTTCCTTAGCACTGTTTTTTTCCCTCCTGTTTTGATTTGCTTTGCTGATGTTTTCTTGCTCTGTTTTATTTTGTTTTGCTCTGCTCTTTTAGTTTTGTTTAGCTGTTTTGTTTGGTTTTGCTCTTTTTGGTTTTGTTTTGTTCCCTTTTGATTTGGTCTGTTTTGTTTTGCTCATTTTTTCCTGTTTTGTCTTGCTTTGTTTTGTTTTTTTTTCTTTGCTCTGTTCTATTTCATTTTGCTCTGCTCTTTTTGTTTTATTTTTGTTTTGTTTTATCTTGTTTTGTTTTGCTCTGCTCTGTTTTCATTTGCTTTGCTTAACCTTAAAATCTATGCAAAAATATAGAAAAAATGAAATATAAAAGATTATTTTGATATTTACTCAAAATCCACTGAAAAAATATTTAATAACATTTCAAAATGGCAAAATATCAAGCAATTTGACAGCCTAGTTGATATGTCAGTCTATCATTAGCACATACACACACTACATCACATTAAGCAGTGAATTTATCACACCACTCTTAAAAGTTCTGGAAACATGAATTTCATCTGTCTGCACCAGAGGTGAGGAGTGTTGATGAAACACTTCCTGGGCACATCTCCCGAGTCTCCGGCCCCTTCAAAGGGGGAGGGCCTCATTTTTCATGCAAACTGTAATTTAGTAAGACTGAATATTGATTGAGCGCTCCATGTCTCCCAAACAATGCCACTTCAATCAGGGCTCTTGGAGGCTGCCCAGCCTGCTGCCAATAGCCGCACAGACTGATTTAAGAGATGGATAAAAAGCGGATACGTCGAAGGGCCGCACCATGACTAATGGGGCCCCTCTGTACAGCCCCAGACTATGCATCATGATTTAACCAAAAGCTCTGATGAACAGATTAGGAAGGGGAGGAAACAGGAGGCCACCAGGAATTTCAATACCACCGAGGCGACGGGGTAAAACGTAAGGCATACGTGGGATTTTAAAGCAGAGATGTGTTTTAACAGGAAACAAGCAGACATGAGAATTTAAGTTGCGTGTGAGAGATTTATAAACTTGTCTGAAAACGGAGGCAAAAAAATATATATATAAAAATGACATTAACTAAAAAAGTATAATGTATACATTTTTGTATGTGCTTGTAAGTGCTTTCTCCAAAATTTTACATAGTTTCTTTCAGACAATGCATGAACAGAATTACTTCTTGAACAACAGTGTGTAACCACAATGCTCTTCTGCCAAAAATAATAATATTAATAATATGAAATAATTTAACTGAATAAATGATTAAATCTTTAAGGCTAGGATGTACTCCACTCTCCTTTAGAGTCTATTATTATGAGAATAAAAATATTCACATGAGATTTGTTTTTATAAATTTTATCTTTATTTTTTAATTACAATTGATCTTATATTTTTTATTTTATGACTATAATTATTATTTTTTACACTTCATTTAATTGTATATTTAATTTCATGATTTTATTTTAAGAACTAGAATTCTAAAAACATCTTACAACTGTGACAGCGCTCTTGATTAGCGGCAAGTGTCCGTCTGCAAACACTGGCATTTAATAAATTAAAACGTTTCCTCATTAGCTTTCACACACATCACAGGGAGACCATGATTTGCCGCGCCCCAAGGACACAAACACACAAACGTGCATTTGAATTCCACTGCATTCTCGAAGGCAGTCTACAAACCAGACATGTCCAATAACAACTTAAACAATGACGTTTAGATTGAGGCTTAATCTGTATAAAACTACACGTCATAAACACAGCTGAGATTTATGCATGTCCCCAGTATAATCATATAATAATCACAAACCGACCCTTGACTGATCTCACTGTGATTGCATAGTCATTTATTCTGATGTAATTCCCCACCCCCCCACCCCCGTCTCTGTCTTTAGTGCTGTAAACAAACAGTTTGTACAAAGGAGGTCTAGGGATTCACTCAAGGTTAGGATGGAGACTACAGAGACAACTCTCAGGGAAAAAACACAACCTGCGTTCATGTTCAGGGCCTACAAGGATGGACACATCTCAGCTTTGCAGATGTTAGAAGAATTTTCAAGCTCATCATTCATAGAAATGTTCTGTATTTGGTGCTCTGATCATTTCATTTGTTTTGTTCAAATAAATAATATTGTGTGCTATGTTTTACTTATTTTATGTTCTATAATCTTTAGTTTGTTCTTCATTCATTCTTTTATACTTCATATTTCTGTTTCGATCTGTATTTAGTCTGCCTTCTGTTCGTTCATTCTGTTTTATGTTTCATTTGCCTTTGTTTATTCTTCTGTTCAATCTTTGTTTTGTTATGCATATCATCTTTGTGTTATTCTGTCCTGCCTGCAGTATTTTATTAATTGTTGACTGTTTCTTTCTTTCACTGATTTGCCTTTGTTCACTCATTTGTTTCTGTCTATTGTCTTTTTGTTTTGTTACCCTCATTCTTTCTCGTTCATTTTCTCACTTATTCATTTATTCTGTTTTTGCCTTTATGTTCTGTTGTGCCTTTCATTCCATCATTTTGCTGGTTCATTTTCATCCTTTTTTTTTCTGTTTTAATTCTATTTTTTATTTAATTTTTGTTTTGTAATTAGTTGTCACTTTCATCACTTTGTCCTACCCTGTCTTTTGTTCTTTTATTCTTTTTCCACTTTTTTTTTTATTCACTCATTTGTTCTTTTGCTCACTTTGTTTGTTCTTTCACTTTTTTGGTTTTGTTCTCTTTGTTCACTTAGTTTGTTTGTTTAGTTCAATTTCGCTCAGTTTTGGTTGCACTTTTAGTCTTAGTTTTGTTTTCCATTCTTTTTGTTTCTTGTTTATTTGTTGTATTCTCATTCATTTTGTCTGTTTTTAATCGTTCAAACTTTTTTCTCTCTGTTTTGTTTGTTCTTGTTCTGCTTACTTGCATACCTATTTATTAAAAAAAGGCTAATCTGATCATTCCTTCTGCTTCCAATGTGTGTCTAGTACTTTTGGTTTCATTGGAAGTTTATATCTATACACATTCTGCAGAAATAAAAAAAAAAGTATAGAATATGTGAAATGTCCATCTGGACCTTTGCTCAAACAAAATTTCCCACCAGCGTTCTCACTGCGTTTTTTTTTTACTTTTTGAAACTTGGTCTGGTTGTGTTGGCGAGCTAAAAGCTTAGCGCAGAGCGTTTTAGGGAACGGGTGCTTGTGTAACCATTAAAATGAAAAAGTAGCTCTTAAGGAGAGGTTGTTGAAACACCATTAGGAAATCGAGACAAATGCAGCAAGGGGCTCCAAGACTCAAACGCGAGGCCAGCGGTAAATCAGATACACTAATCTGCAGTCTGTGACAGCGTTCACATGCACACACAGACGACAGGTGACAATATGCAACTTTGCGCCCTACCGAAATTAACTTTTGGTTGTCTTTTATGAATTCAAGCTTGTAAAATAAAACGATTTGAAACGGAATCAGATAAAAAAGGGAAAGAAATTACTTTATCAGAGACTGGGGGGAGAATTCCCTCTAGCCAACCCGGTTTCTCCTCGTTTTGGCCTTAATGTTAAGCAACAGACCTGGGTAACCTTGCAAACATGGTCAATGCTTATTTAAAATCACATTGATTAACAGTTGTAATTATTGATTATGTCATGCAGCTAAGACAAAGCTGATGTGTCTAATGGTGCGGGATAGGAGCCGGACACTCGCTAACATACACACATCAAGCATGTACTAATCGATCATAGGACACTGATATTTCATGGGCACATGGGTTGCCCACTGACCACTCCTCGCCCGGACCGATGCAACCGCCCGCACTCTTCCTCTCCGACCTCGCCTAATATTCAATTATTGTATGCACGACGGCTCCGACCTGTTTCGCGATTGATTTCTTTTCAAACGGCGGGCATCCTTCACTCCTGACGTGCGGAGTTGTTCCCATGTTCAGAAACATCCCCGTTAAATTACAATGCCATCTGCTTTCCGCCCGCCAAGCCCGTTCTCCTCCTCCTCCTCCTAGTCGTCCTCCCGATGCTGTCATAATGAATATGCACTATCTCGGCCTGCCATCAAGCGCCTCTCCCTCCGATTTAATCTCCCCTTAATCTCTCCCCATTGTAATTTCAAATTGTTTTGTGTTTTACGTTAAATTGAGGCGCGCCAACCATCCGAGCCAAGGCCGCCCTGGCTGCTAGAGCGGGAAGGATGTTTTCATTTCCATTCATTGCTCCCTAAAAAAGCGCTTTTATTAACAAGTTTACATAAATAAGAGCAACAGAAGGAGAATATTGCTCTAGAGGAGAGGGGAGGGAAATGAGAGAGACACGAAAGAGAGAGAGAGGCAGAGGGAGATGTGTGTGGGCTTCTAGAAACACAACGGTGTAATACAGTCGTGTCGTTTGCGTAATGAGTTTAATAGATTAAATTAATGAGGTGTGACACTCTGTTTGAGGTCACAGCACTGTACTGCATTTCCTGCTTTGATATTTTTATTTTATCACCTTTCTTTCAGCCTATCTACTTATCTTTCTTTCATTGCATGTTTCGTTTGTTTGCTCTTTTCTATCGTGTCTGTCTGTTCTGTCGTCGTTTCATTGTCCTTCTTTTGCTTGTTTGTCTTGTGCTTGATATTTCATGTTCTTTCACTCTTCCAATAGTTTGTCCATTCTTTCATTTAATCGCTTTTCTTTCATTAGCTTGTTTTTTTTAAGACTTCATTCTTTCATTCATTGAACTTTCTTTTCTTTATTTCCTTGTTCGCTTTCATTTTGTTTGTTTTTTCAGTCTTATTCATTACAATTCAGTCATATGTTTGTTCTTTTGGCTGCTTGTTTTTGTTTGTTTGTTCTTTCACTGTTTTGTTTTGTTTTTTTTACTTTTATTTTCTGTTTGTTTGATTTTTTTCAGACTTGTTCATGCAAGTTAATTCATGTTATGTTCTTTCATTTGCTTTGTTCTTTTGCTTGCTGTTTCGTTTGTTTTTGTTTTTACATTTGTTTTTTTTTCTCTTTGTTCACTTTCATTTTTGTTTTTTTAAGCCTTCTTCATTAATTTACGGTCATTTGTTTGTTCTTTCACTCACTTTTTGTTTGTTTGATCTTTCAACTTTTGTTTTTCTCTTTGTACACTCATTTTTTGTTTGTTTGTCTTTTGCTTATTTCATGCTCTTTCACCCTTCCAATAGTTTGTTCATTCTTTCATTTAATTGCTTTTCTTTCATTAGCTTGTTTCTAACACTGTTCTTTCATTCATTCCAACTTGTTTCATTGTCATTTCTTTATTTTCTTGTTCACTTTCATTTTGTTTTGTTTCACTTTCATTACATTTCAGTATTTTATTTTATTTTTTTTGCTCTTTTGCCTGCTTGGTTTTGTTTGTTCTTTCACTCTTTTGTTTTTCTTTTTGTTCACTTTCTGCTTTAAAACTTGTGCTTTGATTTTTTTTTTTTTTGTTCATTTTTCAGTCTTTCATTAAATTCAACTCATTTGTTTGTTCTCGTGCTTACTTTGTTTTGCTTGTTTTTTCTTTCACCATTTTGTTTTTCTTTTTGTTTGTTTGTTTTGTCTTTTTTGTTGAGCTAAATGTTTTTTTTTTTTTTTTTTTTGCTTTGCTTTGTTTGTTTCACTCTTTTGTTTTGTTTACTTTCTCCAATATCCATTGCATCGTCTTCTGTCTTTTTCTTGTAATTTCCTACTATTTTGGCAGTAAAAGGTCTCATCAGTCTTTATGAAAGCCAGCAGGAGTCAATCTAAACTATCAATATCTGAGTAGAGGGATTACGCTTTCTGCTTAGCTGCCATACTAAACACAGCGGTGTGCTACTAAAGTAGGATTATCTGTGAAAGTAAAGAGAAAACAAAGACATTAAAAGAGACGTCTAGGGAAAATGAGACTATATGCAACTGACCAAACATCATAGACACACAAAGAAGCACACACACTTTGTGTAATTGAACAACGCATAAAGCACACTACCTAGCATGCAAATTACTTCAGTGTTAAATTAACAATTTCTAAAGCAAAAATATCCACGCTGGCTGAGATGTGGGCTTACAGTTTCTGACACCCCCTTCTCTTCTTCCTCCACCACTTATTGTTCCTTACAGAAGAATGACCACATCAAACCAGAATAAAGTTCTCAAACATTAAATGCAATACAATCAAATATGGATGTTCTATCTGTTGCCAGTTCTTACATTTCTATCCTTCAGTCATCAGTACCTGTCTCAGCTGACAAAAAGCCGTCTTTAGTATTGGTTCCAGCCTAGGACAAATTTCAAGACGAACTTGAAATCAATTTGCCATCAAATTTTCATGCGTGCCCCGCTCCCTCTGTGGCATTTTAATTACCGCCACCCTGGACCATGGGTGCAGAGGATATTGACACATAGCACCGTACAATAAACTTTACTGGCAAAGCCTGCCTGATAGCTGCACTAAACTAGAATAACAAGGAATATGGGAGGACGTCATGAGTGTGACTGCATGAAATGTGTGTGCGTGCGTGTGTATAGCAGGCACCTTTAATGAACACACAAAATGGTGTCCAATTATTTTTTTTCCAAGCAAAAGAGGCACAAATCCCAGGTTGTTGCTGTTTTTCAGTTGTGAGAGCAATTATATATTAGATAAATTGTTTCAAACAGAGATCCTGACATTCTTGGCTGTGTCCAACAATTAGAAACATATAACATATTAACAACATCAATTTTTCTCATTTTATAGATTTTGCCTATTTAATTTTGAGACTTTCCGAAAGTGTATCCCTAGAAGGAGAAAATAAATAAATAAATATGTAAATAAATAAATAAAATTTAGGAAACAAATTTTGATTAGTCTAAAAATCAGACTATAAACTATTATTATTTTCTAAGGATTAAACACTTCCATTCATTTACTTTCCATTGAAAAATGTGACTTCTTTTTGTATCATATTCATGGAAGCTGTTGCAGTCACTATCCTAAACAGAGGATGAGGAGGATGCAGTAGTGAAAACAGACATAGACAAGTAGAAGTTGAAAAGGCAGGGAAGACAAATAGATTTCCCATCATTGCTGATCTATGGGCCCATAATGTGTCCATTTCTGCATATACTATATGACTACTGGCTGCCATTATCAGAACGGATGTACTGGTATTACTATATCGGCACATACTTCATCCAGTATACATCCAATATGTGTAAACACAGACCAGATCATTCCTTTAAGGCTGAAATGTATCCAAAGTATCAATAACTGGATTCGCAAAAATAATGACTATTTTCAAATAAATACAAACCTACTATAAATCTAAAAATAAAATGAATTATATAAACATAAATAAACAAATGCAAACAAACAAATAAATAAATACATTTATATTTAATAAATAACAGAGTAACACTGGTGTATCACGGTAACTATGGCCATCACTCACTTTAGGGTGTAAAATTATTTAATCCCAGGCAAGAAAAAATTACTTCTGAACATCTGAACCGCGAGGACGGGCCACTCAGGATCCTGTTATCATAGACGACAAAATTACTGCCTTGAATTGACCAGTGCGCACACATCTGGCTTTATGGAAGAGTCCATCATGAAGGCATTCAGTGGCTCGCTTCCATTCACAAGCACTAGAAAAGCGTCCCCTTCCCGCAGCGCCCTTCAAGGGCACACAAACGCTGTTTAGAATTCACCCTTTGTCTCCAGTTTCAACAGTAATCTATTATTTTAGCTTTTTCCTTTAAATAAACATCTCTCCATTTGATATTTTGATGCAGCCAGATTCAGATTTTAATTCTGGAACCAAAAATTGAATGGGAAAAAAACTGAAAGAAAATGTTATCTATTCCTGAAGATCTCTAATGTCTGTCTCTGTATTTTTAATGGTTTCTTGAGTCTCATACAATCTTACAGATGCAGGTGTCTCATAGCAGGATCTTCTGCTCACAATAAAACTCCACAGATCTGAAGCAATGAGTGCTTCTCACTCTCTAAAGACAACTTCACATCCACTTTATCCACAGCAGAAAGAATCAGATGCTATAACTGAATGGTGGATTTAATGAGGAATCATTTAAGCTACAGTAAGTAGCCAGAATCAAAATCAGTGTGAACATGAAGGATCGTATGAAGGGAAAAAACAAAAAAAATTAAAACTTCTGGAAAGTAAAGAACATGAGTTTTGTTTTTTGGGGGGGTTTTTTTACAAGAAAAAGTTACTGTTTTTAATATAGATTCATTATTTTATCTATTATATAAATATTATATAAATAGCTATACTGTTTTACTTAAAACTGAGCACCAAACAATTAGAATATTTTACACATTTTCTGGTTCATATTTCTTTCTTTTTAGGCCAGTGTTGTGTGTTGACGGTGCTTCAGTTAACCCATCATGCCCCCTACTGTTCAAAACAGGCACTAAGTTCATGCATGTATTCTTATTTGAGAGTCTTGACAAAACATATTTAAATGTAAATAATACTCATGCTCCAAACAGTCCAGAAAAAGAGTAAAAAAAACTCACCTATTGATCTCCAAATAAAAATGCATTTTTAGATAAAAAAGAAACAAAAATAAAGAATGGAATGAGTATATTTTGGCATCAAAAGCCTCCAGAAAATAACCACTGTAAAAAATGAAAGTGGCTTTAATAAAAAAGGCTCAGTGTTTTTGTGTATATTCTGCTTTGATGATTTCACTCTCTCCCTCTGGAGATGTTGGCATCCTTCCTGGCACGATTCCTCAGATGCGCGCGGGTGTTTGGCACGACCCTGCCCCTGAATCATGGTCGGCCCGTTCCATCTGACCGCGGGCCACCGCACAGACACATGGCCGCGGCGAGGGGGGCGGGGGTGCATCTGTTTGAACCCCAGGAGACGGAGGGGCCCGAACTCTCGCTGGAAATGACCCCTCACGTGCCTTCACCTTGAGAAAGCACTGACCTCCTGGCAGCCCGCAGCTATTACATTAGAGAGAGGGGCCGGCGCCCTCATCCACCATCAGCCACGATCTAAACTCACACTCATTTCTCGTTTTCTGGCCGCTCGCTATCCTTAAATAGCAGAAGAGAAATCGTGCAGAAAAATCACATGAAATGTACGCCGAGTGAGCTGGATTCGGCATCAAAGAACATCTAGTCCTCATCTTTTCCATTTAATTAAACAACTTTCCTAAAATCTCAAAAGTGAAACTATGATGGCTTTGATCTCCACAGCCAGAGAGAAGACGAGAGAAGATTTGCTTTTAAAAGTTCTGCTAATAGTTTAAACGGTTTATGGGGGAATTCAAAAGTCATTTCAAATTCAATTGATTCCAATCAAACTACCGGTAAAAAGTTTGGAATAATAATGATTTTAAAAATATATATATTTTTGAAAGAAGTCTCATGTGCTCATCAAGGCTTTAGTTATTAGATTCAAATTACAGTAAAAAAAAAACAAAAAAAACAGTAATATTGTAAAATATTATTACAATTAAAATAGCAATTTTACTTATATTTTATTTGAAAATATACTAAGTAAACTTTTATTCTTGTGATGCAGAGCTGAATTTTCAATGTCACATGCTCCTTCAGAAATCATTGTAATATGCTGATTTGTTGCTCAAAGAAAGAAAGAAAGAGAGAAAGAAAGAAAATAATTGAATTCAACAAGGACACATTTAATTGATTAAAAGTGACAGTAAAGATATTTATTCTGTTATAACTTAAACTTTTTTTTTTTTAATTGACTTTTGATTAGGTAATGTTCCTCTGTATCTGGAATGAAGGATTCCTGAAAGTGCTGTGTCTCCCTCTGTTTCTCTGGAGAGGTCACTCGCACAAAGCTTCAAAAGAACATTTTGTTTGTTCAATACCAGAAACATCAATGGCATTCCCTGATCGTTAATTTCCGATCCAATCCAAGCGTAATGTATGGACATAGAGTGGCCTGTTCATGTCCAATAAAAGCTTTTCTTTACTACTTTATCTGATACATCCTCAAAGATCCACAACACAAAATATTAATGACCTCTGTCCCTAAAAGAGCCATTTCTCATGGACACGGGGAGAACTGAAGACCAGAATGGGAGGGGAAGAAGAGCTCAAAGAAAGAAACAGAGAGAAGGAGAGATGTGAAAAAGAGTGAAGTGAAGTCAGAGACTGGGAAACAGACTCAGGGTGGCAAAGCTATATTAAACAGCTTTAGATATGAGACTCATAAAAAAACAGGACAAACAAAATCTGTTAAAAAAAATATCATTCAGGCATTCAGAATGAGGAGTCACTGATTGTCTGATGAATATTGTACACAAAGTTCTTTAAAAATTGCAGATGCTTCATTCATTCATTCATTCATTCATTCATTCCCTCCCCTAGGAAAATACATGACCAAATACATGGCCAAATAAATAAATTAAATTAGAATTAGTTTTGTTTTGTTTTGCTTTCTTGTTTTCTTTATTTTCTTTTGTTATTTTGTTTTGTTTAGTTTTGTTTTCATGTTTTTTGTTTTGTTGTCCTGATTTTTAATTTTGTGTTGTTTTATTTTTGTTTTGTGTTCTTTTTCTTTGTTTTGTTTTAATTTTCTTGTTTTATGTTTTTCTTTTTGTTGTTTTGTTTTGTTGTGTTTTTATTTTTGTTTTGTTTCAATCGTTTTGAGTATACCTAGTCTAGTGGTTTGTTTTTTGTTTTTGTTTTTGTCAAATCCTGGTGCAAAATATAATTATTTTTTTAATAAACCAACTAAAATTGCAGCTGAAATTGTTTGGTAATAATCACCATGCACCTTTGTTGTATTATTTACAAGAAAATTAGACAGAAATCCAGAAATTAGACTTCACAACTCTACAATTTTCTCTCATTAAATAGTTTTCATTAAATAAACCACACACAATCAAATTTTACATTAACTATAATCAGTATGCATATGCGTCGCTAAATAAATACAAACTAATGATTCTAAAATAGCTGACAAGTCAATTACTGGGTAACTAGTTGAGAATCGTTACACATCCCTACCTGTAGTAAGAAATCATAATTAACTGTGGACAACATCATAACTACATCAAAATGTAGGCTTACAGAAAAACAACATAAGTCTATGGAACGTCCCCATTCATATAGGGAGTAAATGTGTGTTTGTGTGTTTAAACCATGTCTAACAGTAAGAGAACAGCACATGAATAGGTATGAATGCAGCTAATCATGTTTAAGTGTAAAGCACAATCAATGCATGAATATATTAAGCAGGTGTAGTGGAGCAGGTTGGGTGGCCACTGTAAGATGCATTGCACAGATGATTGGTCACAACGAGCCACGGAAACACGATCAATAGCAGATCTAGTCTGTAAACCCAAGAGGAATGGCAAACACCAATGAGGTAGAGTGAATTTGTTCCACTTTCTCTGTATTGGCTGTGTGCTACACACAATATGCCACAATATGGAGATCTGTTTGTTTGTTTGTTCATTCATTCATTCATTCATTCTGGAAAAGACAGAATGGTAGATGTTACAGGGGTCATCTCATGAACAAACGTTTTATGACGTCATGTGCTCATTACCATATGACATCACATCACATACGGTTTGATGGTTTGAGCTGATTACAAAGTTAATTTGCATATATAATTTTGTCTTAATAGATTGTAATTGTTTATTATTAAATAATAACAATAATAATAATAATAATAATAATAATAATAATAGAATAGAGTAAACTGGGAAATAAAATAAAATAATTATTTAAAAAGCAGCAAAAACATCTATAAAGATGTTTGATAAATGGTAGATGGGTTTTCAAGTGGGCAAACAAAAAACAAAACTAAACAAACAAACAAAATCATTGGGATTATTTAAATATCACTAACAATATGTCTTGGAAGAAGATATTTTAGTGGATTCATGTGGAAGCAAAATGTGTATCACAAAAGTTTGATTCATCACAGCATTCGCTTTTCATGGAATAGTTATCTGAGTTATGTTTGAACAATGTTTAAAGTGACTTTTTCTTTTTTTTCCTTTTTTTTTTTTTAAATAGTCCTGTGTGAACCCCTAAATTAACACATTTTTTGACTGCCACTGATAATCATGAAAGATGCTCTTCACATTTAACATATCAGAAAGGTTTATGCTAGATTTTGTTCAGCAAAATGCACTCGATCCAGCTCTCTCTATGGTTGTTTATACAGGTCTTATTTGAGCACTCTGGATGTCAAAGGTCAGCTCAATGATTCATGCACGAATGAGTGTGTCGACCAAACAGCATTAGATCACTTACAGTGACCTTTGTCCCCTTGCCATTACAATGAGAATTATGTAAAGTGATAATGCACATTAAAAGCATTCTGCTCTACAATGTGATTTGGCTCTTTAAAGCGAGCAGCTAGCTGGAAAACAGAGCTGTTACCTCTGATGTTTGGACCCTTTAATATTTATTCAACCGAGCTTAAAGCTTTTAAAAACAGGGTGTCAGTAAAAGCAGAGTTGATTTTTGATACCGATTGTTTGAAGAGAGTCTGTACAGTATGTTTGTGTTTTGTCTGCATTACAATTCAGACAGTGTTCTGAACTGTTTTTAACAAAAGGGGTTCAGTAGCCATACATGTGTATATAAATGTGTGTATTTGTCAGAGTTATCATATTGCACTAAAACTGAGAGTGAAATGATTAAAAAAAAACAACAACAAAAAACTTAAACTACATAAAACTGAAAACAATAGTTAAATAACAATCGAAAGAAAAAAAAACTGAATAAACTCAAAAAGAAGCCAAAATAAAAGGGGAAGAAAAAAAAAGAGAAATGCATAGAGATGTTAGACACAGGGTACAGATGTTTACAGATTGGCAACAAAGCAAAAGAAATATAACAAGAGCAAAAGAGAAGCAAAGCAAACAAGAAAAACAAACCTAAAGAAAGAAAGAAGGAAAGAAAGAAAAATAATTTAATTCACAGACAGACAGACAGACAGACAGACAGATAGATAGATAGATAGATAGATAGATAGATAGATAGATGCATAAGATGTTAGATAGACATAGGGTAGATATGCTTTCCAGTGGGCAAACAAAATAAAACCAACAAGTTACAAGCTGTAATACATGCTGATCTTGCAATATTCCTGTTCACATGTACATTTGTTTGCCTTGCATGCTGAAATCTGACAGGAAGTGTCCCTTTCCTCAACCATGAATCTGCTTTTGTTCGCTTGGTCAAATACATTAGTGTATCTTAAGTCTCAAAACTCATATCAGTCCAACAAAAACACCCTCCAAGCTGCAATCCTCAGTTCTGATGCTCTCAGGGGTGCAGAGGTGTTTCCAAGCTGGCAGACAGGAAGAGCCAGTCATTACTGACGTGAGACACATGGATCTGCAGATGTATGGAGCTGATACCATTCCTGATCATCCCTAACCTCCTCTTCCTGTTTCATAAGCTCGCTTTTCCTCCAGAGAGCTGGTACATGTTTTGAAAATAATTAGCGGCGGGAGAGTTATTGAGTGAGTGGCTGTGTTTAAGTGAAACTGATGAAATGGAAGTGTGTGTGCGGATGGCAAGTGTGTGTATAAATATGCGCCCAGGGGTCAAAGGTTAATCCCTATTGATTCAGCAGCAGTCTGCATACAGCACCGCTGGGAGACAGCCGCCTCTGTTGGCAATCAACTAGCACAAACACATGATAAATCTTACTGTCTGCGGCCACTGATCAGTGCAGGCAAAGCACAGCCGCTACAGACAGAGACTCCGGTAAACAGCCATCAGACCCGCAGAAGCAAAAGGCTACCCGTCAACTCCATCTGCTTCACTCCAGGCTAAAGAACTGTCAGCATTAACTAGCATGTGTGAGAATGTGACATAAGGTGTGGGAGTGTTCATGTGTGGTCTCCATCCGAAATTAACACTTGCCGAGCGCCAAATCCAAGCAAAATTGGCTTTAGTAAGCAAACAAATTGGTGCTGGCCAGTTTGTTGGTGATTTTAAGAAATTTAAACTAATGGTAATAATAACATTATGACACGTTTTTGTTTTGTCTGATTTATTTATTTATTTATTTATTTATTTATTGTTGCTTCATTTTCTTTGCTTTGTTTTTTTTTTTCTTTTTTTTTTTGTATTGTTGTGCCGTGTTTGTTATTTGTGTTTTGTAATTTTATGAACTATAATTGTTTGTTTTGTCTTCTGTTTTGGTTTTATTTTATTTTATTAGTTTTTGTGTGTGTGTGTGTCTGTGTGTGTGTGTGTGTGTGTGTGTGTGCGTTTTCATTTTGTTTCAGTTTTCTTTTCTTCTTTTCGTGTTTTGTTTTTCCTGTTTTCTGTTTTGTAGTTTAGTTTTTGTTTTTGTTTTGTCTTGTGTGTGTGAGTATGTTTTACAACCTAGGCTCATTGGAAATACGTGCCTCTGTATACATTTCTGTAAAACTGAAAAAATGTACCTATATGTATGATTCACTGCAGTTTCCACTTGAAATCATCAGTATAATAAAGGCTAATTTTCACACAATTACTTGCAGAATATTATGTTATGACTTCAAAAAATTTTAACATCCTGTGCAATACTGATACTTTTGAATGTTGTCGTCACATACCCAGCTTCATATGCATGAGTTTTCTAATTCAGTAGGTTTGCTCTGTAGTTCACGCAATACGGCACTGCACATGAGTGATGAAGAGCTCTGGTACGATCCCCATGAAAGGACGGTTCGACAAAACAGCTCAAATCCTCATAAAGAAGTTAAAATAGCACGGCTACATCAACAAATGCATTTTTATATCACTTTTGCAATTGTTAACACTATCAGGTAGGTTTAGGGTTGGAATTGGTGTAGGGGATATTTCCAACATGATAGAGCATTAACTTTTAGTGACACTGCCCTGATATTTGAATTCTGAATGGCCGCAATACGTACCTCAAGCAGGGTAATAAAAACGCAGCAATACGTGCCTATACCAAAATAATAAAAATGTGCCACGGTCACGTATTGAATGTGTTTTAGCGCCACTCTCTGGACATTTCACTTTGAAACTGCCGCGAAACGTGCAGTAAGGTACGTAATTATGGTGTTGCAGAAATGTATGTAGAGGCGCGTATTTTCATGAGCCTGGGTTGGTGTTTTAGCTGGTTTGTTCTTTGTTGCATTTTGTAATTATATTATGAACTGTGTTTATTTTGTTTCTCGGTTTTCTTTTCTTTTCTTTGTTTTTCCCGTTTTCATTTTTGTTTAGTTTGTTTGTTTGTTTTTGTTTTGTTTTCGTGTGTGTTTTTAGCTGGTTTGTTCTTTGTTGCATTTTTATTATATTATGACGTGTTTGTTTTGTTTTTCCGTTTTGTTTTTGTTTAGTTGTGTTTCATTTTGGTTTTCTTTTCTTTTGTTTTCCTTGTTTTTTTTGTGTTTTGTTTTTCCTGTTTTCAGTTTTGTTTAGTTTTGTTTTGTAAGTGCTTTTAGCTTGTTTGTTCTTTGGTGCATTTTGTAATTATATTATGACCCGTGTTTGTTTTGTTTTGTTTTATTTAATTATTTATTTTTTGTTTCGTGTTGCTTTGCTTTCATTTTAGTTTAATTTTGTTTTATATGTGTGAGTGTTTAGTTCTGTTTTTTTTTTGCCATAAATCAATGCAAATCACAAATTTTTTCCATGCATTTTATTGCTAACCCAATGAAGTAAAGCAGCAATCCTCGACACAGCAATCCTCAAGCCTCTCAGGGCTTTGTTCAAAATCCTAACTTTAAATATGAGTTATAATAATAGTGATGCTTGACTTAGCAGACAAAAGCAGTTTGGTTGCTACTAAAAAATATTTAAATTTGTGTCTTTAATTTTCTCATTTTATCCGTCATCGGCAGGTGTGACAAAATGTTAATTTTGGACCCTATCTATGCACTTATGTGCCTACTATTTCAGTACTGAAGGAAACATGCTATAAACACATCACCATCTGACTGGCCCTGATCTGACCGATGGCTGATCAATGTCAATGAAAAGGAAAAAGGAACATCAATCTTCTGTAATATTATCAGCCTTATTTTGTCGAATAATTTCTAATTAACAATTACTCTCCCTTGTTATGAGGGGAACAAAATCATGGATATTTAATAACCAGTGTCAAATAAAGTGGAGGGGTCGCCGAAGGTTGCGGGTTCTCGTTACGACTAAGCCCATCTGGAAAGAGTTCAGATGATCATTACAAATGAAATTAAGTGGTTACATACTCACACAGAGTCAAACAAATGAGAGTAACCCAACGACACACAAAAGCCAATTAGAAAAAAATATTAATAGCAGCTTTGATAAAGCCATCTATAAGCTATTAGATGGCCAATGTGAAAAATACACAACTGAATTTGTGATGAAACTGCTCAGAATTTGATTTCTGGCCCAACGGTGTCTCTTTGGGACGGTTGGAGAAACATAATGTAATAATGTTTGCCAAATCAATAATAATTATTCGTTTTTCCCTCTTAATCTTTTCACCTCTCTACTTTTTTTCCCCTCAATATCATTCTGTCTCCCTTTTCTCTTCGTTTATTTTCCATTCTCCATTCACTACCCTCTTTCTCCATTTTAACTCTCATTCGCTTTCTCCCATTCCCTCCCTCTCTAATCCGATCATGCAGGGAATAAGTGTATGCACCATGAACACATTTAATTTTCCCAGTTGGTTTTCAGCAGGCCTAGAGGTGTGCTTTAATAAGGATCAATGGCACTTTATCTAGGACAGGACCCACTTCACAGCATGCAAATTAAACACCAACACTTACAGAAGAAAGGGGAAAAAAGGAAAAGAAATGGATTTAATTAAAAAAAATGTAGAACCACAGGCTCTGGGAATTCAATTAAAGGATTTATGCAAAGGTTGGCTAGCTTTTGGTGTTGCAGTTACTGTTTGTATAATGAGCTTTTCATATTAAAAATCAATAGGTAATCTAGGGTGGAAGATCAACTGCTTACGTACATTTTTGAAATCAATTTGAAAAATAGTCCATCAGCCACAT
>JAFVLL020039853.1:0-47690 GCA_021397915.2 Tor tambroides | reverse complement strand
TCCGAGCGGGCAAATCAGGATTTGGAACGTACTCTCCGCTGCCTGGCATCCCACAATCCGAGCTCCTGGTGCCAACAGCTATCCTGGGTAGAGTAGAGTACGCCCATAACTCCCTACCGGCCTCTGCCACAGGTATGTCCCCATTCCAGTGTTCTGTAGGTTATCAACCCCCTTTGTTTCCTACACAGGAACCTGAAGCTGCTGTCCCGTCTGCCTTGGCTTCCGTCTGACAGTGTTGGCGCACCTGGAAGAGAGCTAAGGTGGCCTTGGCCCGGGCTAGTAGGTGGACCAAAGCAGCGGCCGATCGTCACTGGACTCCTGCTCCCAGTTATGTGTGTGGTCAAAGGGTATGGCTCTCCACCAAGGACCTGCCTCTCAGGGTAGCCTCACACAAGCTGGCACCCAGGTTCATTGGCCCATACCGGATCACCAAGGTCTTGAGTCCGGCGGTGGTGCGGCTCAAGCTTCCTCCCACGCTTGGTTGGGTGCACCCTGATTTCATGTCTCCAGGGTTAAACCTGTGTTGTATTCCCCTCTTGTTCCCTCTGCCCCAGCCCCCCCTCCCCCCCATCTAGTGGATGGCTTCCCGGTCTATACCGTGCGGAAATTGCTAGATGTCAGACGTAGGGGTCGGGGCTTTCAATTTCTTGTGGACTGGGAGGGCTATGGTCCGGAGGAGAGGAGCTGGATTCCGGCCCGGGACATTTTGGATCGGATGCTGGTCGAGGACTTCTGTCGGCAACGAGGTGAGCCCCTTCCTGTGGCACCTGGTGGCGTCCGTAGGAGGGGGGTACTGTCATGTCCCCGGGCTGATCACCCTGTCCTTCGGTTGTCATGTTTTGTATTTGTCTGCATGTTGTGAGCACATGGTGTTTTGTTTTGATCGTTGCCATGTGCTCTTCTGTGGCGTTTCACCCCTCCTTCTCGATACCACACTATTGCTCTTAATTGTTTGATTTCGCTCACCTGAATTTAATGTTTTGTCCATTTCCTGCTCTATTTATAGCCCTTTTGTGTGTCGTCCTGTGCTAGATCATTGTTCGCCAGTTCGCCAACACTCAGCTGCTCCGTCTGGTCCTGTCTGATCGTGTCTCTGTCGGCTCCCTGTCAGGTTGTTGTTGATTCTTCCAGTTTTTCGTTTTTCTTTTTTCCCCTTTCTCGTGTCCTAGGCCGGACACCCGCATTCCCTCTGAAGGTTTCACGCCCCGCTTGGAAGCCATTTGAGCGCCCTCTGCCAGACGTTTTGCAAGGGTGTTTTTCTGTTACCCTTTGTTGCTGTTGGACTATTTTTCCTTTTTACTCCGGCAGGGTTGTTTTTTGAGGAATTTCCCTTTTTGTTTGGACTGGTTATAAATAAACTGTTTTTTCTGCTGAAGCCTGCATCTGTATCCGTGTTGTGTTCCTGACAAGCATATAAATTGCATATACTGTATTTCACATAAATATAGTAAATGTTTACAATGTATACTTGCATTTTCTTTTATTTGCAGTATGTGAGGGATGTTCTGCAGCTCTGTTTGAACTGGATAGGTAGTTTGAGTTTTTAAAATGATAGTGTATCAGGCTCTTTTATATCAAAAGATATGATCCCTTTTCATTAATGTGTGTGTAAATTTGTGTTTGACCTTGCATCTGTACTATTTTAGCCTCTATGAAGGCCTCTGTGTACTGAAATGCACTGGCAAATACTTTTTTCTAGCTCATTCTACAGGTTTGTGTTCAAAAGTTTGTGAAGTTGCACCAGAATAACTGTAATGCTTCAGTCTCTGTCTGAAGTTACATGATTTTCTGCAGACCATTACAATTCCCTGATACTCTTTAATACCCTGTTACCTAGTGCTTAGAAACATTTAAAAAAACAACAACAACAAAGATGTTAGTTTAAAAAGTATAAACTGGTCATTCATCAGGTCATTCGGTTACGGCTATGGATAAATATTATTTCATGCCCCAGGGTTATATTATAAATATTTATCGTCTGTGCTTGATTGGTGCGGCCTTTCAGTAAACAGCATTCGCAGCAGGGAATCTAGGGTTTAGAGATGAATTTGAGGTAAGCGCAGTCAAATGTGCGGTCTCTTAAGAGAATAATTGTGTCCCTGCAGTGAACAAAATTGACGATGAAATCCACCAGATAGAGCTGAATTAATTCCTACTGAGTTTACTCCCCCTGTTTACCTCAATTTGGTATTTCACAGTTTCATTTTTGTTCAATTATCATATCATTCGCCACACCTTGGCATGCCAATTGAAAGTAGATTTCTACTGATGGAGGTAAATAGCTGACTGTAGCCTTCCCTTTTTTATTATTGTGAGCCTCACCATCTATATTAACCTCAGACACATTAAAATCATTGGCATTGCTGCTTTAACATCTGTCAGGAGCAGATTAAATTTGTTCACTCACTCATTTATGTTATACTCCTCTTCTCTGCAGAACTGTTTTAGCCTTATCCATGGACATTATTCAGACGTTATTATGATCTCATCTCTTAACGTCTCTCTGATTCATTGTGGCCTCTGTTAGGCTTTTGTTCTTTTGACAAGCACAAAGAAATTGAAACACAGCTATTGCCGCGGTAAATGGAGTGAGACTGGCGCAGCATATATTTTTAAAATAACCAAAGAGAACAGAATGAGCAATATGAACAAAACGTTTTGTTAAACATCTGAAAACAAAACTGCTGTATGGCACAGAATCATCTCGTAACTTAAACATTACTGCTGATAAAATTGGTCTGCAGTGTAAGTGAACAATGTTTGGGGGATATGGGAAGAGTAGCTTAGGATTCCCTATAGTTACTGCAGTTTCAGCCAAAATGCAAACCTTTACATGGTTCTATAGAATATATGGGTGAAACTAGACAAACCAGAGTTCTGTTGTAGCTTAACTTTATTTCATATTATTGGGTTTTATTAGAATATAGCTGATTAACATTTTGGCAATTTTTTATATGTATAGCCTATAAATATTTTCAAAATGAACATAACAATGAAAGTTTTCAGTTAATTTACCTACTAGTGTGTATATAATGTAATATAACACACAAATGTATATAGGCTATATTCTAACGTTATTAAAAGGAACCTGACAGCATAAAATATATTCTTATTACTAAAGTGACCAATCTGAATGGATATTCAAAGGAAGCAACACCATTTGCTTCTGTCCAAAACACGGCCATAAAAAGGCATATAAGGGAGGCAACTTGACAAGACATTTGGAAATTTCACGCTTTCTGCAAATATCCAATCATTAGCAGAAGTAACCATTCAAGCCAATCAGATTGCCTTTCATTATAACATAATTTGTCATCAAATCTGCTTGGATACAACAGGTGATAGTGAAACTTTTAGTCAAAATACAGACGAAATACTATTTAGAGTTTTCAAACAAGTAACCAGTGGCGGAGTTTTCGTCAAATGGGTGAGTAAAAATAGTGGATGAAATGAGGCTTTTGTTGTGACAGTTGTGTTGTTAATCTGAGAGATTATAACGCGTTATTCATTTTCAAGACTGTTTTAAGATATCGGGAATATTATCTGTTTACGTGAGAATGTGATTATCGGCATATTACTCAGAAATTACATTTAAGCAACATTTGAGTAATTAATGCAGTCACTGATGCAAACTGTGCATGATATACTACTTATTTGTATAAAAGTTGATGGTAGATAAAAAGCTTTTTGTTTAACATTCAAACAGTTGCATTAGACGTTGTTTTTGGTCTTGTCTTGCGCCTCGTCTAATCTTATCAGATTCAATAAGTGCTTTGGATTTTATATCTTGTTCTCATAAGGTTCCAGAAAAGAACAAATATGAACCATATAGCCAAAAGGCATCTGGATGTCTTAAACTTTCACACTGTGTTCTCTGTTGGAGAAAGAGATGGTCACCTTTGGCTCCACTGAACTGTAAACACTGTAACTGCTGTCAGTCATAATGATCATGGAGCTAGTGGCCACAGCTGGCAGACAGGTTTTAATCTCCATGTAGCAATTGAGTCTCAAAATGTTCACCTGACACACACCTCAGAACCATGATTGAATGATGAGTCCTTGTGACAAGCTTGTTAGATGCTAAGCAAAAGGTCTTTCAGGACCCATGTCATGTCTTAAGAGTAGGATGTTTTGCCACATTGTATCAGGTGTTACTTTATCAAAAATACAGAGCCTATCCTTTGCAAAAAAAACCCTGAATGTTCAATTTAGGACCGCAGCAACACATTTTATTAATGCAAAGTCTTAAGTGCAAAAAAAAAATAAAAAAACCCCTAACATTTTCCTTGAGTACAATATTTTGATTGTCGTTAGGGAAGAAATAGCAAAGTTTAATCTCAAAATAATGATGCATATTTTTCAAATGCAAGTTTTATGATTCTGCGAGGCACATCAGCAGTGAGGGAGTAGGCTAAATTTATAACAATTCTTGCTGTTAGCATTTCAAAACTACAAAATTTATGACTCATATCAGGTCGGCACAAATCCCTCGTCTAGAATTTCTCAAACCATTTTCTACCCAGAATGCATGTAGAGCGCCTAGCCTTTTCACCGTGCCCCCCTTTTTTTCCCCAGAACAACTAATTTGGATTTCATATTGATTTTTGAGGTCAGGAAGACAGATTGGTTATTGTAAGAAATGGTCTTTGGAGGATGTACACAATCTAAAAAGTAAGCAAACGGGCACACTAGAGGAAATGTCAAGCAGACCATGTGATGCCCACTTGTGGAATTCAAATTACTCCGAGTTTCCGCTACAGTACTTTGAATTGGCTATGCGAGTCGACATACAAATGAGCCGCAAACGTAATCCTCTTTTCTGTCAATTGAAGCATATTTTAAATGTAATCTCGTTCATCTTTCGCCTTCATAGTTCATAAATGCATACATATGGCACAAATATCCCCTTTTGATGTGTTTGGTCGTCTCAGATTTAGCAGTAGCAGATTTTTGCTGATATCAAAGTTTTTTTTTCCTTGATCTTCATCTCCCTTTCCCTCCGAGGATGAAAATGACAAAGGGGTGGGAGTCTTTTCAGATGCTTGGCGTTGTGTGATCACTGACCTGTGAATATCAGTAATGGTGGAAATGAGTGAGAGGAGGGTCTTTGTGCCATTGCCACAGTGAGACTGAAACTGAAGCCTATTTTCCAGATCATTGCAGGCGCTGAGGCCTAACGAGATGAGAGAGGGGAAGCCATTCTTAGCCTGATGTATAGCATTTATTCTACTACTGCATTGTGGGAAACTTTGCTAGTTGAGTCTTTTAAATGCAGGAGCTAAAAGTCTCATCAAAAGTTATTTCTTTGGCACAGATGTGTATATTTTCATCGGTAAATGATTAATAAAATCTTATCTTTGACAGACTACTGATCATAGTATGAAATCAGTATGCCAAATGTCCCCAGATGTCTCAAAGTGTGGATCCATGTACACTCTAAATTGCCCCTAATGCTTCGATTCAGGATTTGAACACAAATAAAAAGAAGAGCAAACATGGTGGATCTGTGTTTGACTGGCCATTAAGTAGCTATGCCCTTAAGGGGATCTGAGTTATTAATAATCAGTGTAACTTGATGAAAAATATGTATGTAATGTTATCTGTGTTACATTTCATCTGTAACATCATTGTGAACGTTATAAAAGATATGAATAGCATAACAGCAAAACAGATATATTTGGCCATTAACTAATAAAAGCATGTTTTCAGCATGAAAGACCCTTGACTGGCAAATCAATATGCTGTTTGTTTTCTTTCCAATGCAGTGGGGGGAAAAAAAATGTTTGAATGGTGTAAATTTAAAACTGTGGAGTGTATATTAACCGTGACAGGATGATTGACAGGCCGGTTTGCGGTGACAGAATCCACGCAACAGAGTGCAATTTTATGACATGTTAATATGCCCCAAAGTTTACCTACTCTTTGCTACACACTCAAAAGTATCTGCTTTTTCTTCACAGAAATGATGAATAGCATAATCTTTTAATCCTGCCATAAATTTGTTTTAAATGCAATTAAGAGATAGTTTGCCCACAGGGATGGGCCACTTGTATTATAATGAATAGGAGAAACTGGAACGCCCCATACACAAAGTCCTGACTTCCAATCACCAACTAGATGTCAAGTCTCATGACATCTACTTTTGGAAGCTCCAGAAAATAACTGAATCAACACACCACATGCACTGGCTGGACAAACCTGAAATACGTTCATTCGTTCAAGCACAACATTAAGTTTATACAATTTGTGTCAGTTTTTATAAGTGATATGAATATGTTTTTGAAATGTGAATTTAGTAAGCAGTTTTTGAGATTTCCCTATTAGGGGTGGGCAATATGACCAAAATCTTATTTCACTGTATGAGAATTTATTTGAAGATAATGATATATATCTCAATATATTTATTATTGTTATTAAATATAAGAATGCAAAACAAATTACAATAGGACAAATACAATAGAACAAAGATGCAAATTATCTAGGATTTTCAGCTTCAGTAGGTTTTCATGCAGTGAGAAATACATAACTTGAATATTAAGTTATATTAAGTTATATTAACTTAAGTCGTGGCCTAATGGTTAGAGAGTCGGACTCATAACCGAAAGGTTGCGAGTCCGAGTCTCGGGCCGGCAGGAACTGTAGGTGGGGGGAGTGAATGTACAGCGCTCTCTCCACCCTCAATACCACGACTGAGGTGCCCTTGAGCAAGGCACCGAACCCCTAATTGCTCCCCGGGCGCTGGAGCAATGGCTGCCCACTGCTCTGGGTGTGTGTTCACAGTGTGTGTGTGTTTGTGCATTTGTTCACTACTCACTGTTGTGTGTGTGCACTTGGATGGGTTAAAAGAGCACCAATTTTGAGTATGGGTCACCATACTTGACAATACGTCACGACTTTACATAAATTGAATAATCAAGTGTAAAATGTAAGTGCATAGTCTTCAGTGGATGAATCAAATTTGAATGAATTCTTATTAAAGATACAAAAGTTATTTAGTCAAAAGCAGTGAGAGATTTTCTTTTTGTCTTTTGTTGTTTGATTAACATTAATGACAGACAGCAGCAGGTTTATTAGGCTGAATAGCGCTGGCTGTTATGATGTTATAAATATATTGTGAAAATGATAGAAAATGTCTATTGATACAGACAGCACAGCACTAAAGATTTCAGATATACAAAGATGCTGCACTCATATTACTTATTAATGGGAGAAAGTGCAACATGCAATATGGCTGAACAGTCCTGCCTGTCGCTTTAAGACCTAATGTGCAGATAGATTTCTGTTAGCTGTTACTTAATACATAAGCTTATTTCTCAGGCCAGACCACGTATTGAACATGTTCAGTCCTAAGCAAATGTTTTACTGTACTGTACTTCTGTGACAATTATTTATAACATGCCCGAGTGCATTCCTAAGTTGGCTGCCAAGTGTACAAACTTGAAAGGGACTTTAAATGTCCAAATTGTTCTTTTCCATACATTGAAAACAAAAGGCAATAATAGCAAAGAACACTTTGAAAATGCCCAAGCTAATCTTTTTCCACAAAGTAAGCAGTGTTTGGATGATGTATGGGTGAGTAACAGTGGCGTGCAGTGGCGTTTTAAAATGAGGAGGCAGTTTTATATACATGTATGTGTGTGTGTGTGTGTGTGTGTGTGTGTGTGTGTGTTACACTTAATGTTGTCACATTTTCCTGGGTAAATAAATATTACATAAAAAAGAGAACAAATATAATTATGTTTTGTATTTTATTAATATTATTTTTTATTTTATTTTATTTTTTAATACTAATTATACATTTCACAGTATTTTATGCATTTTTATATTCATGTCAAAATAATAACTAAAGGCAGTAACAATTTGAACAATATTCTGGAAACAATAAGGTTTCATTAGTTAACATTAGTTAACATGAACTAAGAATAAACAATAGCCAACTTCTACAGCATTTATTAATCTTAGTTAATATGAATTTCAACATTTAGCCTACTAATGCATTATTAAAATCAAAAGTTGTGTTTGTTAACATTAGGTTATGCACTGTGAACTAACATGAACTAACAATGAACTGTATTTGTATTAACTAATGTAAACAAAGATTAATAGGCTAAATACTGTAATAAATGTTCATTGTTTGTTCATGTTATATTAAATGACACCTTATTGTAAAATCCCATTTTTTTTTTATTTGTGAACTGATGTTCCACTGTTCGTTTTAATAGTCAACTTATTTTCGGGTCATCATCGTCATAAAAGCAATGTAAACACTGCCACATACACGAAGATATATCTTTCATTTCATCACACTGAATGCTCACTCAAAACTGACGCAGTCATCACGTTTTCAGACCACTTCAAGTTTTATTTTGACGTGACACAAAGCAGTGGTATCTAAGCAGGAGAGTTGTTTACTTACTTTATAATTAGTCAATAACGCTATTATCTTCTTCATTCAGACCAGAGCTCGCACGAAAACGAGAGGCGGGATTTATCGCAGGAACCAATCACATCCAATCATAACCGATCATATCCAATTATAGCGCAATGGAGGCATTGCCTCCTCTCACGTGACTTTCCCCCATTCATTTCAATGAGCCTCCAGAAAAGTCACCGCACGCTTTAGGGTCTCTGTATTAAGTCTATAGACCGAAGGGAGGCAAGCCTCCGCTGTAACTTTACCTGCGGGTGTCGCTGTTTGACAGCGTTACTTTATGAAAAACGAGTGACTTTTATACTTTTAGTGCCATACTTAGTAATATTTGCGATTTATGTTTGTAATATCGATTATTTTCTCATCCAATTTTTTGAGGAGGCACTGCCTCCCTTGCATCATCGAAGGAAACGCCCCTGGTGAGTAAATGATAACTGGTTTTTTTTTTTGTTTTGTTTTTGTTTTTTTTTTTCATTTTTGGGGAACTATACCTTTAACAGTCCTTATGTTTCTGTTCAGTAACATGTAAAAAGATATCTTGTAATTCACCAGCGTTTGATGTCTTGAGCAGCATGACTGTCTACATCATCAGCACATCACATAACTCACACACACCACTTTTTATTTTTTTGTTTGGCTTTAGCAAGTACACAAATGCAGTGAAACTGCTTCTCTCATCAAATATTTCAAGTTATTTCACCATATCACTTTGATAAATGCGCTTTTTAACAGTCTCTTCCACCAAATGGAAAATATAACTTCAATGAAAAGAGTTCGGAAGCTTCATTAAAAGTTTTCTGAAGCAAACGAACAGCCTCTCTAGTCCCTCAGGACACAGTTAGTCCCAGATCTCTGAACCTATGCACCTCATCAAGGGCTGTGACGTCCTAATACACTTAAAACTGCCACATGTGCCCATATTTTACCATCATAAAAGAACCTTGTATTCTAGAGATAGTCCAGTGTCATCTGTTACTACATCATTAATTTTTGAAGTCTGTGTTTAAACTTTGTGATTTGGTTTAAACTATACCTGCAGTAATAAAACTGATACCCAGGGGGTTAATTTACCCCTTGGAACTTGGCATAATCCTTTTCTAAATGTCAGTATAGCAACCGAATTCACCTTGTGATCTCGAAACAATTAAATGTGGCTATATTCCACATACCTTTAATTATTTCAATGTAGATGTATCCTGTGGAAATGTGGATTATTTTTTTGTTTTTCCAGTTGCAAAGTTATATCCCAAAGCATTGTTAGTGCATATAATTTTTTATTTTTTATTTTAAGGATACAAGTTAATGAAAGGTCCAAATTTATCTATTTACAACTCACGTTCTAGATGCATAAATACATTTCAATTCTAAATACAAATTGAAATTTATAGTTAATTATAGTTATAATTATTGTTTTTGATTTAAACAGCATAATATCATCATATTTTAAGTCCATGTTATTTAGTGACAGCCCACGCTCTGTCATGAGCAGAATATCATGGTAAAACACTCTTATTCTGCAACCATTTCAAGTTTTGCACAGTCAGGTCTGGCAAATCTATCAATGTGCCCTAGAGAACTGCCTGTTATAGAGCGAAGCTTAAAATATTGAAATAGACAGACATGAATTGTCATTAGTTTTGTTTTTCTTATAGTATCAGTCTGAATATGACAACAGTGCATTAAGTGGTGAGTGTAGTAAATGGAAATTCATGCACCATTTCCATTGGATGTTTACATTATTTCTGGGTTAAAGAGGTTTTTGGAACAGCATTTACACACATTTAGGACTATCAAAAAACAACCAATACTATAATCCTCAAGAAACACAGCAGATGTAATGCACCTCTGATTTAACCAAATTGAACTGTCGCAATCGACTTGTGCATACAGATAATGTCAAGTTAGATTTGAATTTATTTGAATTAATTTGAATGTAAAAGCGGTGATATCTGAGTGCATGTCTTGTTTACATTGTAAAAAATTTTCAATTCTTTATAGTTTGATCTATTCAAGCACATTTTTGGTTGAGTTGCGAATGGTAAGCAAGCGTTTTCCCATCGACAGGGCATTAAGGCTTTCACAGTGCTAAGGAGTGCTAAGGACCTTTCCCCATGTGACTCTTCACCTGTATTTTTCCATTACCTGCTCAGGCTTTAGGACCTCTATGAGAACACAAATGGGCTAAAGACAAAAGAGATTCTGCCTCCTTCTGTCTGCCTAACACTTTTTATGAGCCCATATTTTTTTTTTTTTTTGTGCTGACCATTACTTTCTCATCCAATTTTTTTTTGAAGAAGCTCTTCCTTCCTCGCCTCCTTGGAGAAATGACATCCCTTGGAGGAAACCCGCAAAATCTGACATGATATGCTATCTTGCTTGAAAGACACAATCCTCAGTAGACCTTAGTTGGACATATTTTTTATTTCTTTTTTATTTTTGGTGGGTGCTATCAAGTTTACACTCAAGCTGTTAGCAAATCAGGGTCCCTGCTGGAGCCATGGCACAGCAGTTAGCACACACACAAACACACAAAACGTCTTAAAAGAAATTAAAACTCATTACTAGCTGATTTGAGATGTTCTTCATAGCAGCAGCTGTTGTTTCGGTCTCTTATATGTACCACAGTCGTTCTGCAAACCAATCAGGACACTACACAATGCTTACAGTTGGTTTTGATGTTACCATGTTGCTACATTTGTTACATTAATAGCATGAAAACACAATAAATAGCATTAAATATTATTACATTTTCAGATGAAACTATTTCCCTTTTTCGGTAATATTTAAACAAGTAATTGTTTACATAATAGTTTTTTTTTTGCGCCTCTGTCCACTATCTTAGATGTAGCTTTTTTTTCTCTGTTTAACTTAAATCTTTATTGTAAAACATTATACAATTAGTGTAAATTACTTACATGAAGGATACATCTGAAATTAAATTATATTTTGGCCAAATAGATAAATCTATTACATAAGAGATTTGCATTTAGGTTTTGTAATGTGGTTAGACAGTTAGCTGTTCTGGTTATTTGTTCAACCAGTGGAGACATTTCTGGACCTGGATGAACCTTTCATATGGGCTCTAGGTGGCCAAAAGTGGCTGAGGAGACTCTCATACAAAAACACAAAGTGTTCCAAGGGTAGAGTTTGAAGAGAAGGTTTTGACAAGTGTGCAGTCTCGCTTTGGCCTTGTCCCACTTGCAGATCTTTTGCACTGTAAGATGGATTGGTTTAGAGGAGAAGCCTGTCAACAAGAGAAGGTCAGAGAGAGCAAAACAGGATCTTGGATGGTTATGTGTGACTACTCATTAAGCCTCATCCAGCCTTTAGAGTTCTGCTTATGAGGGGAACGTCCACCATAGCAACTGACCAGACTGACTGCATGAGGAAAAGCACAGCTCTTGTTTCAACAACAGTGGGAGGAAAATAATGAATGTCGCTTTCTGCTGGACTGCTGCTGTGCTGTTTAGTGTAGTGGGCATGTAATTGTCTGGAAGACATTTCCAAATTTGACATTTGTGTGTGGAAGGAGCCGGACTTATATGAATACATGTATATCTGTGCAGTGTGTTCATAAAGAAATACTTAAGATGTACCAGAAGAAGCTGTGGGAAGACATGCGTTTGAACACTGTTTGTATTATTTTCAACCTTGGAGGAAAAACTTATGAACCATGAAACCCTGTTTAGTCTCTCCCCAGAACATCTATGAAATAATGCCCTCCTGTTTCAGTGATGGTAATGATGTGCAAACAGTGTGCCAGGCGTTCTGTTCATAACCTGCCCAAGGAAATCAAAACCTATCAGCTTGAAGGAACCTTGAGAGTTTCCCTTTGTCCTCCTTTGAGCTATTAGCTATTCACAAGAAGAACGTTTGTGATTTGTAAAGTAACTGGACTTAAAGGGATAGTTCACCCAAAAATGAAAGTTCTGTCATTAATTACTCACCCTCATGTCGTTCCAAACCCGTAAGACCTTTGTTCATCTTCCAAACACAAATTTAAGATATTTTTAATGAAATCCGAGAGCTTTCTGACCCTGCATAGACAGCAAGGGAACTACCATATTCAAAGGCCGAAAGGTAGTAAGGACATTGATAAAATAGTCCGTGTCACATACGTGGTTCAACCACAATGTTATGAAGCTATGAGAATACTTTCTGTGTGCAAAGAAAACAAAAATAAGGACAATTCAACAATTTCTTCTTCTGTGTCAGTCTTCGCCGCACGTTCAGGAGAGTACCATGATGCATGCGACGCATCCCTTTAAGTCTGCAGATGTCTATTCATTATTGATTTGTCTGTCTGTAGTGTCTTTGACAGTTTTTAGACAGTTATTTCGATTAATGTGTGAAAGTTCATTCAAATAATCAGCATTAAGGATGCAACAATATTAATTACATAAGCTAATAATTATTTTCATAATATAAGTAAATATATAAATTGACAATATTAAAATTCTGTACTATTTTGTCTAACTTAAAACTAAAATTAGGCATCAAAACATTATATACAGTAAGAAAAAAAAGAATATTAATTTTGAGATTTCCTGAAGATTACATCTGTCAGTGTTATTAAATTATTAGTGTCATTAAAATTCTTTTTAGAATAATTGTACATAAATAGGTTAAGCAAAACAACTGTGATTATGTGAACTTTTTAACTGCAGGCAGACTTAGGCCTAAAATTGTTACAGTACAAATGTTTGGAACGTCCCTTATTCTGTCCCTTATTGTCTTAAAGAATAAACACTTATTTTCTACAAGAATAAACATGATTTTCTTAAAGAAAAAGAATCACAATTGTCCCTTATTTTCCATTTCTGAAGTTAATTGGCATGATGAATTAATTATCTTTTGACTCCCCTGACAGCGGCACCTTGATCCAAAAAAAAAAAAAAAAAAGGCATTGTTGGAGATATGTGAGCAAAAAATAATAGATAAAAAAAAACGTATAATAAAAAGTGCAAAGGCGGCACTGAAAAGGCCAGTACAAAAAAAAAGAAAAAACAAAAACAAAACAAAAAAAGTCTAAGGCATGAAATTCCAGGGCTGAAAATGAGTCTCACTTTCAGGTAAAAAAAAAGAAAAAAACTGTCACTGGTGCAGTACCTTTTCAAAAAATGTACCATTTAGACACAATTATGTACACTTCAGCTACAAATATGTACCTTTAAGGTACTAAAATGCACCCCTTAAGGGTAAATAAGGTACAAATATGTACCTTTTGTATCTTTTTTTTATTGTAAAATTAAGGGAAATGTGCATGTACAATTAAATATCCAAATATCCAATACATTTTAAAGTCTTCAGAGTCGATAACCAATATGGTATTATATATCATTCATCCCTGATTGCCATATTGTCAAGCAATTCATTTGATTAATTTTTTTTTTTACTATTCTGACAGCCCTAGTTTATTGGTAATGTGAGTATTTCACAGCACAGTGCATGCAGTGACCTTGTAGTTCCTCAATGAGAAGCAAAAACCACACAGCGTCTCTGTGAAAACAACTCAAAGGTGTTTCCAAATCTGAGGCATGTGACAGTTCTATTGCATCAATGTTTTCTATGTTTAGACTTCATTCCCATTCAGGCTGTAATTAGTATAGACGTCCTCGTAATTAGAAAAGCACTGAGTTATTGCATCAAGCCCATTAGCAATGATGAGTTTACTGCTGTACTGGTGACTTTTGAGATTCGCAGTGATATTTTTAATGAACTGTAATAATCTAAAAAGGTTTTTGTCTAAAGCAGCATCATTTTGTTCAAAAGAAATGTACATTTTATCACTCCACAAAAGCTTTTGTACAAAATTAGCTGTAATACGCGTGGTAAAGAAATCCCTGGTTTTCCTGCATAGTTTTTAGAGCTTCACAACTATACTTTAATCAGGGGAGCGGTCGGGTTCGGTTTACCTCAGTGATAATATCTGCCTGCAGTTTTTCAGCAGTGTGGGTGGACTCACCTTGTTGCTGTCGCTATGTCTCTCAGTAGAGCTTTGCTGTGCACACAGGCAGATTGTAATGGCAAGTGCCTCTGTCTCTTTCCACTCTCCAGTGTAATGAGAGCTTAATTAAGTCTGCCAGCTGCAAAAAAGTCAATTAACATATTGTGTCTGAATGACTTATTAGATTTTTTCAATGTCTCTTGGGTGAGCAGGTAGGTTGAATACAGTCACATACATTTGTGAGGCGGCTTGAAGGCTCAATTAAATTAAACTGCCTTTGATAGCATGCAGCCTTTCTTGCTTACAACAGTGATGAGTAATGAAGTCAATAAGACCTCTTGATTCACAGCTGTAGTGAAGTCTCTGAGATTCTATTTAGCTGTTGGATGCTAATATGCGTGTGTGTGTGTGTGTGTGTGTTTTGGAGAGATGCTGTGTGGAGTTTTCTTTTTTGTTGTTTTTGGTTCTCTAAAGGCATTTCTTTTGGTAGTGGCTTAGAGTGATTCGGCTGGAGGACTTTAGAGTTGGAAAGAGCCTCTGTTCTGTTCAGTTGCATCAGACAAAATGTATTTCATGCATGGTTAGAGAGTCTTAATTCTTTGTAAATTGAGTGGTCGGTGGGTTGCCAGGGTTGGACAAGCTCATATGAAGTGGTCCAGGCTTCATTGTAAGCAAAACTGATGTAGATTATAGTAAAAGCTGTATTGTATATGACAAATCATTTTAATTGGATAAGATTTACTCATACACATTGGTAAAATGAATCATTATACAGTGAATGTAAAAAAAAAAAAAAAATCTGAGATTCAAAATTTAAAATAACAAAAATATTTCTAGGTCAAATAATCCAATTTTGTGACCTTGATCATGTGAACTCCTTTGCCAGATGTTCTCGCTTCCACAAGATGCTCTTTGGATCATCTAAAATAATGCTGGAGAACACAATCAGGTTTTACAAAAACTTGTAGAGTTCATGCAGCTTAAGTGCTGCTGCCATTCAGGGAAAGCAAGACAAACCAAAGCTAAAATATTCTGAAATTCATGTTAATTGTTCAAACTTGGATTACACTGGTGAAGGCATTTGTAAAGAGAAAGATATATATTATAAAATACAAAATAAAGGCATTTTTACTAATGGATTCAGACTTCTGACCCTCTCTGTGAATACTGACAATTTCCAGAGATCGATTCGATTTCCCCACAGGAAAGTTTGTCAGTTGTTACCACTAGGGGACACTGTTGTGCAGGATGACTTGTTCTTTGTTTTATCAACCCCACCCCCTCCAAAGGTAACAGTTCCTGCCTTTAATGGCAGATCTTGCCAGAGTTAGCCAGCCCATAATAGAGCCACATATTTATGGCTGACTAGAAATATGTCTCACATGATGAGTACAGTCATGCATAAGCACAGCTCTAAGACAGTTCACCAGCTCAGGGTGAGTGATTCACCACACTTGGCCAGTCCCAAAGAACAGTAACCAAAAATAGAAATGTTTTATTTATATATTCTGTTTTATTTTATCTTATTGTGCTTTACTTTTTTTTTTGTTCTCCTTAATATATATATATATATATATATATATATATATAGTTCTAAGATTTATCCTGCTGCTTCAAGCATTTAGACTACTATTATGCCATTAGCAGCCAAAAAGTACTGTTAAAAGACTATTATTCCTTTTAGGGGTTTTCACTGTAAATAAGATGACTTGTTCTTTTCACTTTCAAATGTCCCATTAGATCTATTACAATTTTTCACCATATAGAGTTTAAACTTACGGTTAACCAAGTAAAAAAAAATTACCGAAGCGTTTTTACACTCTTTTACAAATAAAAGTATGACAAAACCAAATCACTTGTAACATTAAGCTGTTTTTTTGATGTGAGAAGATGGACAGATAGGTGGAATATACAATACATACAATAACTGCAAAAACTGCTATTGCATATGTGTTAAATTCTAAATGTAATATGCCTTTCATGGCATAACGTTAAGAGTATTTTCAAAGGATGGCAAGGCAAATTAATGCATGAATGAGTAAAAAACAGAGGAAGTTCCTCCTAGACAGTGATGTATGTTGATTTATTGCTCTGTTGATGTGTGTGTACATTGCAGTTCATCATTTCAGGATGAAAACGGAATCTCTTCTATCATATCTCCGTTCACACAGCATGAACTTTACTTCTTCTCCGGAGCTGTGCTAAGTGTTGTGGCAGGGGTGGTGACAGACACAGGTGGCGGTGTGAGTGTGTTAAATGAGTGTGAGGTTGAGTTCCTCTCCTGTGGTGCTGATGGTAGGTTGTTAGCGTGATGACCAGCAAGCAGCCCATTGGGGGGCTTCGGTTCCTCAATGTGTCACACACACATTGTCATGGAGACAGCGCTTTTTACAGCGCTCTGCTCCAGCGAAAGACAAGCCAGCGCGTGCGTTAGCATGGAAATGCGTGAATTGCTGTATTTCCCTGGTTATATATTAGGTTAAGCACATAAATTACATTTTTTATAGAATATTTAACATTTTCCTCTAGGTCAGTGCATGTAACCTTTTCCTAATATCCCAACAGCTGCAATAATTCATGTGCTAGTTTCTCGCTGGCTCTCATCTTATGCTAATAACTTCGGCGATGATGAGGGTTTTTTTCCAGAGCGAAGGCTCAACGTGGGTGTGCTTTCTTCTCCTCTCAGACGAGATCACTGTGAGGATTTGGTAGACATTTCCCAGATGGCGAACGCTGCTATGACCTTTCACCCCAGGCTCCTCAGACATGAAGCAGCCATTTGTTGGCATCATGGATCGAGGGCATCTCTGAACTTTCCCACCACCCATATCTGAAGTCTGATGAAAGGTTTAGCTAACACATTGGCCACATTGTTTATCAATAAATGCTTTTTCTGAACCCACTCATGTCGGAATAATGGGAATGGCTGTGTTCGTGGCGACTTACAAATCGTCTTTATAATATATCAGAGATTTCACAGTACAGTGCATCTCTTCTTCCTTATTTCCTTCTCTCAGCGGCTCGCTTATCGCACTGTCTAGTCGCATTCATTTCCATGGCAATAAGGCAACGGCAAGGTGACAGGAAGCAGGCATGTTCTGTAGAGCCCCTGAGCAGGAAGTGTCAAAATCCCTGCCTTGTGAAAGACAGCAGGGGAAGTGCTGGGTGCTGACTATCTGCTACACCAGGCCAGGTGTGACCCCTATATCTGTCAGCGACTACCGTTTTAAAAACTCCCAGCCAACTCTCCATGGACAATGACACAGCCAACTGTTTCTCCAGGGACGATTAGACATATGCCGTCCTGTTCAGCAATGAATGGATCCGTGGCATTGCTTTTGAGCTGTTTTTTTAAACGTGACTCATTCGAATTAAGTCTGTTTCATATGACACATTTGTGGTGGCGCATTTGGTGTAGCAGCTCGCGGAGCTGGATATCGCTGATTGATTTGAATATGAAAAAGAAAAGGAAATGTGCTCTGTGAATTCAGTGCGCTAAGAAGAATGGAAAGAGAAATCCGAATGAGTCAGTGAACAGAAGGCTCTGGCACCGTAGACAACACAGTGGTATTTAATCATGTAAATTACAATGAAAGTGAGCCAACATGTATCTGTATGTTTTTGGTCCCATGATGGATTATCCCTTGTGATTCCTGTGTCTGAACAAAAAAAAAAAAAAATCATCTTTACAGTACAGCACTAGACAGTGTTGTCATTAGCACATTGGGACTGATCAGGAGGATGTGTCACTGATGAGTCACACAGAATATATAAATTAAACTAGTAAATAATGCGTAAAACAAAAAACAAATATTTATTATTGTAGCTTTTTATTTATACATTTAATCTAATCTAAACAAATTATTTTTGATGCACTTTTTATAATTATTATTTCCTTTCTATTATCTCCTCTAAAAAAAAAAAACAAATCCCTCTCTAATACATTAATATAAATACATTAACAATAGGGGTGGAACGTTACACAGATGTCACGGTTCGGTACGTACCTCGGTTCGGGGGTCACGGTTCGATACGATTTCGGTACAACAGGAAAAAAAAAGAAAGCTCAGTTTCTTTTCATTTATTTTGAACAGACAGTAGTGCAAATTACAATTTTGTCCAACTAGATATGAAAATACTAAATATTATTACATGTTATATATATATATATAATCTGTTTTGTTTTCATTGTGAGTGTACACAAATAAAAGCAGACCTTTAAACAGTGATTATTAATAAGACAATACGTGTTTAAAGTTGATTCTGCTGGTATAAGGAAACAGTTGAAGTGATCACGCCGGAGCGAGCACACACACAAACAAAAAACACACATCAGTTCCAGCATTGCTAACTTGACAGTGCAGTTGGTACTTTATCAAAATAAAATACAGTGAGGCAAACATCAGCGCGACTGAAGTACAAAGCCTATAATTTACATAATAAATAATAGTTTAGCCTTCAGATACGTTACATCGCAAATACAGAAATGGACAAAAGAGAGAGGTAGGATACACGAACACAAAGCCCCATTTCGCAAACAGTTGAGTGTGCAAGCCTTAATCAGCACATGGTCATCGTCTATTGGGCTTTGTTTTCAAGTGCGCAACTCATGGCTAGAAAGGATACGTATGGCGCTACATGGCATTCGCTGTTCTTCTGCTGGCGGTTATCAAACAGCGTTGCATTGCTGCGGGCACCCCCTTCTGGATTGGGGGTGAATTGCCTGTATTCGTCGTAAGGCCTCATGCACCGAACCGAGATGTCCGTACCGTGACGGTTCGGTACGAATACATGTACCATGCCACCCCTAATTAACAATCATTCTGTAATATTCAAGTTTCAATAAGTATATAACTTTCTCTGCTTTGCTTTCAATAAAAAAGGCAATGTTTAAAACTAAATTTTTATTTTATTATGTAAACGTCTACACATATATTGTATATATTTTGGATGTATTTTAAAAGTGTATAATATATTTAAGGGGTCATGAACTTGATCTTTTGATAATAAGAGGTCGTTGTGCTATAAAAACATCCTGTAAGTTTCAGAACTCAAAAATTTCTCATTAGTCAAAATACAGCTTATATCGAAGCCAATCCGCAAAAATGACAGGTTGTGGAATGTGCCATTATATAATGTAATAGTGTGGATAAACACTGCCTACACATAAGAAGATCAGTGCTTGCTTCGACGATACTGCCTGTTTAGCCCTGCCCACGATTCGTGCACATAGCTGAGGTAAATGACAAGAGTGACAGAAACCAAACGATAAAATTTATTTGATGAACTTTATTTTTAAGGAAGCTCCAGACCACGTCAGTAAGAACTTGGTCCTTTGTTCACTTCATTTTACCACGGATTCATTTACAAACAAGGCACAATTCAAAACATGACAGAAAATAGCCTGTTACTTCTAAATTATGATGTTTTTTGATGTAAAAATCTTGATAACATTATAAGTGGACCTCAGAGAACAGTACAAAATAAAAAAACAAATGCAGTTCAGGACCCCTTTAATTCAGCCATTATTGCTGTTAAGTTTTGTGAACAATTTAGAGATGTGGCCTGGTGGGTAGCAGACATGCTCTAATGTGGAGCTGTCTTGAGTTTGAATCCAGCTTGGATCTTGACCTTCACGCGTGACTGTACTACCAAATTTGTGGCAAGAAAGCTTTAAAAATAACTTTAAAATCTGTAACCTTTTGCAGTTGTTGATCCTACTTGTTTATTAATGCCAGAATTGAGTAGCTCTCATGTCTGTGTTGCAAATACTTATTCTTTTATGTGCTAACTAGCTGCATAGGACCCTGCATGCACTGGGGCATAAATGGATATTATGGATGGATTGTTTAACTCTTTTATTAACACTATTGTTGTTAATTTTGTCATGTTTATAAACTTGTCTTTTGATGTCGGGATGCATTTTTCTCTGCTTGTCTCTGTCTCTGTGTAATGACTTAACATGTTTCATGCATCAAGTGTTGAGGTGTGTGTGTAGCGAGTCTTATGAGTGTTCATGAGAATACAACATTGACATAGCTTTCCACATACACTTCTTGAAAAAAAAAGATATAATAAACATTTTAGGACTATGTAAATAAAGGAAACAATTTGCACAGAACTTGTTTTAATTTGACACAACCTATGAAATCTTCTTAAACATTATTTAATATAAATAGGAAATGGAAATTGTAGCAACTTAATTATTTTAAGTAAATGTATTCAGTTAAACATTTAGTAGATGAATTTAACTTAAAGCCACGCAAAATGTTTCCTTCATTTTTTAAGTTCTATGAACAGCTCTCTTTTTTTAGTGTATGAATGAATTATGAACTATAATGAAAATGTCGCATGAAATAATTATAATGGCCATTGTATTGAATTCAGCCAATTTGCAACAATGAGCAAATCAATGCAGCTGTCCTCATTAGTTCCTCTGTTTGCAAAGACCTCCTGAGTTATCATCTAAACATCCTGGCAGAGTAATTGGCTGATAGGTCCATAAATCAAAATATTCTGGAACACGTCGGATAGAACAGCACAGCATTTACTGAGCCTGTAGATGTGCAGACGATGCTTACCACCTCAAGTCAGGTCTGTTGATGTCAAAAGAGACTGTGTTTGTTTAGAAGACGGATTGTCTCGATTATTGTTGGGGGTCTTTGGAGAGCCCCAAAGATTTGTGGTGCCAGAAGGTATAGAGACTGTTTAAACTGTTCAGATCTTAAGTTTTGGTTTCATATGAATGTGTCTGTTCTTTTTCATTGGGTTTCACTGAGACAGAACATCAGATGAGAGCTCAAAAAAGGGCACATTTCCTGTTTGAAATCTATTGGCCAGACTATAGTCACACTCCACAGGAAACATTGTAATTATAATACATCTGTCTTTTTCCAGTATGTTTCGCTTCTGTGTGCCTGAACCTTTACAATTTGCATTCATAAATATAGTGGTTATTTTTGAGTTGTGTGACCTGTATTTTTCATTAAAACAATGAATAGATAATGTCATGTTATAATTGATATAAACTATATTTTACGACATCAAATTGGATGGTAAGCCATGAACTAAAGAAAGAATAAATAAATGATAGAAAAGGTACAATTAAAGGCACACAGAGTTTTTCCCTCATTAGAAAAGTTTTACACATAAATAATTGAATAGTGATTTTGAAAAATATATTTGAAATAATCATTGAATAAACTCACATGCACTGAAGGCTCAAATCATATAAGCTTAATAAAAGCTGTTTTATTCTACATGGAACATGTTGCCTTGTGGAGGCATCCATTTTAAATCACATGACCAACCACATACACATTTGTTTTATCTCATTAACCTCCCATGTGTAGAATCCTTTCACTCTTAGATAAAACGTATACCATGGGGCTGTTGAATGCTTTATTCTGATTGGTTGAACATTCTAAACCGTGCAATTATTTTCCATAAATGCACAGCTATGAAGTAGCTCTAGATCTTTCGACTGTATTACAGTTCCATATCACTGCGCCAAATTATTCCAGTTATTCCAAAGGTCCTTCAGCTTACAACGGCAATATAACCAAAACAAGACACGGACGATTTACCTTTTTATTATCTATACAAAACAAGCTTTCTTTCCCCCTCATGCTCAGTCTCTCTCTTTGCATGCACACACATGCAGTACAGCCACATTTTTTCGGTAGTTCGGTAATGACATTGCTCAGTATGTAGTTGGTAACGTCGCTGTTCATGAAGCAGATAAACTTACAGTTTCACTATTAGTATTCACACATGCATAACTGTTTTAGTCTGAATATCAATGTACGGTGGCCCAGAAGCGCACAACACAAAGACATTTCCATAACACAATGAAAACAAGACGCAACACAGCGAAATTAACACAGCACAATGGGAACAAGCTGCAACACAACGGAAACAAGCCAGAACACAACAGGATCAGCACAACACAATGGAAACAAGCCACAACACAATGGAAACAAGTTGCAACAAAATATAAACAAGCCACAACACAATGAAATTAACACAATGCAACAGAAACAAGATACAACACAAAGAAATTAGCACAACACAATGGAAAAAAGTCAAAACACAATGGAAACAAACCACAACACAATGGAAACAAACCGTAACACAATGAAAACAAGTCACAACACAATGGAAACAAGCCGTAACACAATGGAAACAAGTCACAACATAATGAAATTAGCACAACACAATGGAAACAAGTGGCAACACAACGGAAACAAGTCACAACACAACAAAATTAGCACAACACAACGGAAACAAGCTACAATAAAACAAAATTAGCACAACACGAGGAAACAAGCCACAACAGAATGAAATCAGCACAACACAGCAGAAACAAGCTGCAACACAATGAAATTAGCAGAACACAACAGAAACAAGTCGCAACACAACAAAATTAGCACAACACAATGGAAACAGCCACAACACAATGAAATTAGCACAACACAATGGAAACAAGCCGCAACACAAGGAAATTAGCACAACACAACAAAAACAAGCCACAACACAGCGAAGTTAGCACAACACAACAAGCCATACATATCAATGGTTTAGGCCTTCGTTATTAGCTCTAAAATGGTGTTTTGGAACTAGCAACAGAGACTTGACATGAGACGTGAGTAGCCCTACACACAGGACAAAAATCTGATGAATGTTTAGAAATAAAACATCTAAACAATGTCTTGAGGTGTTGTAACCATGGTATAAGCAGAATAATTGACTCCAGTCCTTTGAATTATTGAAAAATAATGCACACTCCGTTTCATGTTGTGGTCGCATTTCCACCTTGGATGTGCATTATTTTTCAATAATTCAATGGCCCGTCATCAATTATTCCTTACTTATACAATAACAGCGGTCAGTGTAAGTCCAAGATGACTGCCATATTGGCCGGCAAAAAACTTACTGAGCACACCTTTAACTTCTAAAACAGTAGCTACACTATTTAAATGTATGAGTTTGTAAAGGACACTAAACTGACAGCAATAGCAGTTGCCAGAGAAAATTGCCAGCTTTCACTCAGGGATTCAATGAATATATTTTGAATAAATGCAGCTCCAAAACAAAACGAAAAACAAGCAGAAGTTCTGAAAGCCCAGTAATAAATATTTATTACCGTACTGAGGCTTAAGTATGTTTGTGTGACTGTTGACCTATAAAAGTGTGCCGTCTACTAAGCGTGCATTCATCCTGCCTTTTCATCCCATTTATTTCACATCCTTGCATTATCTGTGACAGCTACACAAGCAACCACAGGGAATTCTCACATTTTACAGATTTAACACTACCATTGTCTTAAATCAACTAAAGCCAATGCAGCTGGCATTGACAATCAGACATGACCATGAATTTCTGTAGCTTATTATTGTGTGAAAACAAATGCATTACAACAAAAGATCTGTACGATTTGATTAAAGCGTGCACGGATGCTCATGTAGGGTGTTCTGTCTCTGATAGAGGTTGAGGTTCATTTTCACCACAATACACTGTCTGCACTATATGGAAAATGTCAGGAGATCTGGTTTTTTAAATTCAAGAGTCATTCTTTTGGGATTACAATTATACATATCTAAATTTTAAACAACAAAGAGCTCCAGTGTTATGCATAAACAAAAACCTAAACAAAGAAGCAAACAAATCTAATGGGATTGTAACAGACCTCCTTAATACTGAATTTTTCATCACTCTAGTCATTATGGGATACATTTGCACTGTGTCACCATACCAAATAAAGTATGCATGCATTTTCATACTGCATGCTATCTTTAATGCTGCCAAAGGCACTAAAATATTCAGCTGGTTCAGTCTCGCTCACTGTCTATAGAAAGAACTCACTAATTGAACTAGAATAAAGAATAAAATCTTGCTTCACTAATAATTATTTGGGTAATTAAAAATTAAACAAATATAACTTTATATAACATTAACAAACTGGGGCAATGCTTTTGATGTCCTATTATACATTCTAGTGTAGCGAATTTCTGCTTTCAAAGGGTACAGTTCTTGACCAGTTTTATGTAATGATTCAGTTGCCTCTCAGATCTCTCCCAACACCAAAGGAATATGTAATGCATTAGACAATTAGCACAATGAGTGGGATTTTTATCTTTGAGGAACCTCAGGAAAAAAAAAAACAATGTGTATTGAGGAAGGCTCTGAATGAATAAAATGTGAAGAAAAATCTGTTCTGCACATTCTTTCAGCAAGTTCCCAGATATAAACTGTATATTGCCTGTGTTGCATTGTTTACAACATAGATAATTTATAAAAAGGTCTTCTGAACATTCCTTCCATCATCCATTACCAGATTGTTTTGCCTGAAACTCAAAAAGCACAAACCAATGTGATTTTTTTTTTGTAAACAGTTTTTTATTCAATAATGTAAAAATGATTTTTCAGTTATTAATGTTTTCCCCCATTATTTCAGATTTTCTCATTCAAAATTATGTTTAATTCAATGTATTGCTTGACATTTCTTTGTAATTAGTTGTGAAATTTACTTGCAGTTTCTCCCTTAAATATACGTCAAAAGTGGAGTCACAGTTTATCATGACAGGCTTTTTTGTGCTTGTGCATAAACACTTTTGTAACTACAAATCTTCTCCCAGTTAATGACTTTATTCAGACTCCAGATTTAAATTCTCTGTATTCTCTTGTGACTGAACATTGTAATGTTTCTTCTCTGAATACTTTGCTAGTATGAAACTTCACTGAAACCCGAACTGGTTAAGCAATGCAGTGGATTAAACATTTTGCTTCTTTTAAGTGCCACACTGGTTTATACGTCTGGAAGCTTCTGATAGATTGTTTTATTTGTGTACATAGACAGGAAAAGTTCATTTCTTCAAGAGCAGACTGTGTGTAAGGGCGGAGTGCACATGAGAAGGAACGGAGCTGCCCTGATCTCATCAGCGAGAAGCCCGTGATGACCACATCAGAGCAAAGCCGTCATGAGAGATGTTCCTCTCTTCTGATCAAAGATGTGAGGGGAAGTTTAGCAAAGCATACTTCACCCAACACGAGCAGACCTGAGTGACCCTTTGAGAAAGGCAGCATCAGATTCATCGTGATAGGTTTACATCCAGAGCCTTTGGAGAAGATTATTTAGGTAATGGAAGGAAATTGTTGACCATTTCAAGCCAGGATGAGAAGTTTATTGGCGCACGGGTCACAGTTTATATTACAGTGTCTGATATGTGTACAAAAATATAAATTTAGTGCTATAAAACATAGAAAGAAAACAAAAACAGATGCTAAAATGTAGTTGAAAGCATACAACATGAATTAAATTTTGTAGAGGACTGGTAAGTTACTAAGACTGTAAATGTCTAATTGTGTCTCAATGTCCTTTAGTACCAAACGGAGCCTCGTCACTCTGGCATTCTCTTGAACTTTGACATTTATGAAGAACAGCAAGCAATTAAATTCTCTTTTCTTTTGGTTTTGTCCATCATAGGAATTTAATAGCATGGAGTGGATATGGAAAGCATTTTAATTAAATCTTCTCTTATGTGAGGATGTCTTGGTGCAATCAAGACAACATTCCTCATCTAATCCAATACTGATATTAAAAGAAAAAAACAAACAAACATTCAATTACACTTTGTGCATCACTGCCAGTTTTCTGTTGTTTAAAAATCAATAGTAATTTTCAGCTGATGATAAACAATCTCATTGCTGAAGACCGTGTTTTGATGCCGTTTCAAATTAAATTCAAATTCAAAACGATTACTGTTGTTCACTTCAGAACAAAAATGAATTGGCAAATTTTTCACAAGGCACTGGAACATGTTTAAAACTAAACTGAATTAAGGACTTACAAAAAAGGACCTATACTGATGAGTGTTAATAGAGGGATGCTTGTTGCTGTCATTTAAGGCTGTAATACTCTACACGATTTTTGTCCCGATTTACAGTTTGGATAAGTTAACGCTATAGCTGCTAAAAGCAGAGCCAGTCTGCAGATTTAAGTTGACAGATTTCATAGAAAATCGTGTAGTGTATGATGGTCACAGACTCTTGATTCCACCCAGTCAGAGGATATCAAACATGTTTGATATTTTCAACCAATTTTAGAACACATTGTTTTCGTTTCTGTGTGAGTTTGGTTTGATCAGAAGGACTTTAAAGTCTGGTAGTGTATGATCCTCAGTTGTTTAGTGAAGGATAGCCAATTTTCCTCTGTGACTATTTATAAAGTCAGTAAGTGTATGATGCATAACGTTTTAAAATCTGTTCAGATTTTCAAAGTTGCGTAGTGTATTTCAGCCTTTAGTCGCTCTCATCTTGTTCCAAACCTGTAGCCTATAAATTTTTTTTTCATCCACTTATTTCTAATAATAATAATACATTTTATTTATAGGCGACTTTCTCAGCACTCAAGGACAACGCACAATAAAATTACAAACAAGGCAAAAGGAAACAAACAAGAAATACCATAATTGTGTTCAGTGATTAGGGAATGATTTAAAGTCACTTAAATGTAAGTCTTAAATCATTTTATAAAAATAGTCCATGTGAAATGTATGGTAATTTTGCATCTTATTTTATTTTATTTTATGTATGTATGTATGTGTGTGTGTGTGTGTGTGTGTGTGTGTATATGTATGTATTTATTTATTTATTTATTTTGATGTTTAAATGCTTCAATCAGTATTCATTGTAATTGCATGTACAGTACAGGACATTATTCAGGAAAAAAAGGCTATAAGAATGTGAAACAAAGGTGAGTACATACAACCTGATCTCACAGCAGTTCGTACATACAGTGCTGCTTGAAAGTTTGTGAACCCTTTTTGTGAACAATTTTCTATATTTCTGCATAAATATGACCCAAAACATCATCAGATTTTTGTCCTGAAAGAAGACAAAGAGAACCCAATCAAACAAATGAGACAAAAATATTTTCAAAAATATTTTATTTATTGAGAAAAATGATCCATTGTTACAAATCTTTGCTTTCAGTATCTGGTGTGACCCCATTTTTCAGCAATAACTGCAGGTAAAGTTTCTTTCAACTGCTGATCAGTCCTACACAACACCTTGTAGGACTTTCAGCCTATTCCTCAGTACAGAACCACTTCAACTCTGTGATGTTGGTGGGTTTCCTCCTTTGAACTGCTTGCTTCAGCTCCTTCCACAACATTTCGGTTGGATTAGGTCCAGGCTTTGACTTGGCCATTCCAAAACATTAGCCTTGTTCTTCTTTAACTATTCTTTGGTAAAACAACTTCTATGCTTGGGGTCACTGTCTTGCTGCATGGCCCACTTTCTCTTGAGACTCAGTTCTGGGACAGATGTCCTGATATTTTCCTTTAGAATTTGCTGGTATAATTCAGAATTCATTGTTTCATCAATGATGGCAAGCTGTCCTGGCACAGATGCAGCACAACAGGCCCAAACCATGATACTACCATCACCATGTTTCAAAGATGTGATAGGTTTCTTATGCTGGAATGCAGTGTTTGTTTGTTTTTTGTTTTGTTTTGTTTTGTTTTTCCAAACTTAATGCGTCTCATTTAAAACAAAAAGTTCTATTTTGGTCTCGTCTGTCCACCAAAACATTTCTCGAATGGCCCTCTGGCTTGTCCACATGATCTTTAGCAAACTGCAGACAGGCAGCAATTCTTTTTGGAGAGCAGTGGCTTTCTTCTTGCAACTCTGTCATGCACACCTTGGTTGTTCAGTGTTCTCCTGATGATGAACTAATGAACATTAACAATAGCCAATGTGAGAAAGGCCTTTAGTTGCTTAGAAGTTACCCTGAGTTCCTTTGCAACCTCGCAGACTATTAGACGTCTTGCTTTTGGAGTCATCTTTGTTGGTGGACCACTCTTGGGGAGGGTAACAGTGGTCTTGAATTTCCTCCATTTGTACACAATCTGTCTGACTGTGTATGTGTGGAGTCCAAACCCTTTAGAGATGATTTTGTGACCTTTTCCAGCCTGATGAGCAACAGCAACTCTTTTTCTGAGGTCCTCAGAGATCTCCTTTGTTCGTGCCATGATTCACTTCCACGAACATGATCAAGCTTTGATAGATCCCTGTTCTTTAAATTAAAAAGGCAGGCAATGACACCCGATAGTCATCCCACTGTTTGAAAACACTTCTGAACAGATGAACTCTAATTTCACCTTCAAATTACTAGCTAATCCTAGAGATTCACATACTTTTGCAACGCACATTTTTTTCTCATTTGTTTGATTGGGTTCTCCTTGTCTACTTTCAGGACTTGTGCGAAAATCTGATGATGTTTTGGTTCATATTTATGCAGAAATATAGAAAATTGTAAAGGGTTCACAAACTTTCAAGCAGCACTGTATTTTACGAGGTGACGAATTCATACTAATTGAGGAATTCTTAAAATACGTACAATTTAGCAAAAATTGTACAAGTGAGGTCAAATTCGTACGATTTTTACTAAATCATACATATATGAGTTCCCCAATTCACAACCTGTCCTCCAACCAATACGCCCGTATAGGTCGTTTGTCCAAATCCATGAAATACGACCCATCAGAGCGTATACTACAATCGCACCCCTATCGGCAACAGGATATTTTCATATTAATCTTTTGTACTCTTTTATCTGCATTGTAGTTCGGATTTCGTGTAGCTCAGTTGGTAGAGCATTGCGTTATACAATGATATGTGATCATGCAATCATGGTTTCAATCCCAGAGAATGCATGTGCTCATAAAATGTGCACTAAAAAGCGTGATTTCTGTAAGGGGTAGGTTTAGGGGTGGGGTTAGTTGTGGTCATTCGTTTATTTAAATAAACACGCATTTTGATTGGTAATGACAGTCATACGTCATTTCATGACGACAGACGCAACACGACACTGTCATAATTTTTATGTGCACTAGAGGGCGCTTAACTTTAAAACGTAAATATAGGTCGTAATAAGGCGCTTGCACAAACAACCTATAGGGTCGTTTTTTGTTGGAGGACAGGCTCCCAATTCATATGAATTTGTACAAATGACCTACCCCTAACCCCGCATCTAAACCCACCCGTCACTGTGATCTAGACAAATCGTACAAAAACGTACGAGTGAGGTCGTACGAATTCATACAAATTAGCCATGAACAGCAAATACATCAAATACAAAATTAGCCTTGTAAAATACATACGATTTGGTCGTGAGATAGCGTTGGTATATACTGACAGAATTTTCATTTTGGGCGAACTGGTCCTTTAACATTGGCTGCTTTTTTGCTTCCAGGTCAGATTAGAGTAAACACTTGTGCCTCGGCACACCAGCACTTTGGTGCCAAAAACACAGCCTGGCTCATCTCATTTTCCACAGAGATGGTTTGGCAGAGCTGATGCCACTTTTAATCCTACTTTGAGTACATTCTTCTGACTGCTAACTTCCCACCCCAGATCAAGTGCTGCACAACTGATAACGTAGAGCCCGAGGTGATTGTTTGCGTGATTCTCCAGTTGCTCTCATGGTTGTTTCATTCTGAAGGCTTGCCAGAACTGGCTGTCTACTTTTTGTCAAGGTTTGCAGAGCAGCTCTGTCCTGAGTTTGAGTATGTGATTAGATACTTATGGTAGAAGTCATGCAAAAGCATATCCTCAAACTAGTCTGCAGTCACCAGGGTAACCAGAATGAATTGGCTCTGATGTTGTTTAAAAAATCGTAAATCCTTATTGTTCTTCACCATTGAAACTACTGAGCTTTGACGCCCTCGGGGGCCTGAAAGGACGACGGCTAGATTATAAGCAGTGGCATACTTTGGTTTGCCAATCTTTGCTGCATCACCGTAGACACTTATTTGGCTCCACACCCTTACTGAGCCGCTCCTGTCATTCCGCTCAGTGCTATCACAAGTAAACTACCTAGCGGCTATGTGACGCCCTACTCGGTGAGCTTGAGCTGAGAGTACACACCTGTCTCACTTCTTTTCTACGCCTAAATATTCACATGCCATTTTAAACAGTTGTGCTTGACAAGTTGTGACATTTTCGTCAAGAGTATTCGGGAAAAGCCTGTCGTATATGTTGCATCTGTTTATATGCACGGCATGCTGAGCGAGTGTGTATATTTGTTTGGTTCTGTTATAGATAGAGCTATAACGCACTCTTCAAGTGTCAGTGCTAAAAATACAAGACAAGGGTAGCTAAAGGTATGAGAGTTGAAGGTTTACCACCGAATGGCTAATATGTGTTGCTTTAGGGAAAGTATTTAAAGGGACAGTTCACACAGTTTTCTCACTCTCATGTTGTTCCAAAACGGAAAGATTTTCTTTTGTTCCAGGGAAAACAAAAGGAGAAGCTTAGTGAGGAAAAATAATGTAATGCAAGCTATTAGTGACTAATAATCTTCTTCATTGGTTTTGAAACCTATGGAAGACCAATTTTGCCATGGAATTAAATAAATAGATAAAGTAATAAAGTAATTGGATCTTTTTATAACAATTCTGACTTTTTCTCTTGCAATTCTGAGAAAAAAGTCAGAATTGCAGGATATACAGACAAAGCAACTGCTAGAAAAAAATTGTGAGATAAAAAGTTGAAATTACCTTTTTCATTTTGTTGTGGGGGAAAAACCCAGCATTGTCGGATGTAAACTCAGAGTTGTGAGGAAAAAAAAAATCCAAATTGTGAGATATAAACTAAAAAGTTGTGAGATGAAAAGTTGCAATTATCTAATTGTTCAAATGTTATGCCTTTAATGTTGTGGCAGTTTTTTCCCTATGGTAATAGTATGGAATATGAATATTTTACAAGGAGCTATATCAAAGTTAGAAATCCCACCATCATGACAACACTTTTCACATGTGTTCATACAGTATGGTGCTTCAAAATGCATAACACCAGGTTTTACATCAATAATGCAAAGCATCTTTGTTTCTTCGGCGTATCCTAATGATCACAGTGTCACAAATTTGAATATATGCATATTTATGAAATATGACATTAAGTATGTGCAGGCTACTGTTACTCAATGATTATTTTATTTAATTTTTTTATTTAAATGAATTGTATTTTATTTTATATTTTTATTTTATATTTTATTTTATTTTTTACTTTTTATATTTTTATTTATTCATTCATTCATTCCTTTGGTCATCATTCATTATCCTTTGGTCATCATTCTCTTTCAATGAAAAGGAGCAGTGTAAACAGTTTGGAACGATATGAGGGTGAGTAAGGATGACAGAATTGTTATTATTGGGTGAACTAACCCCCCTCCCCCGGGGTACAATGTCAAGAATTGAATTCATAGTCTATTGCTGTTATGACATTCTAGTGTATTAGTGTTTGACTGGGATTGTTCCTTGGTTTGTCTGTCATTTATTCAACTAAATTTAAAATATCATCATAAATTTAGATATCTTTTTATTTATTTTTATTTTTTATTTTTTTACAATAATGACACATTTTCACTAATTAATCATTATGTATTTTTTAATTCTATTGACTCTACTGCCTTAATTTTACTCTGTAGGGCTTCTTGTCATCTGAGGTGAGATGGCCCATTTTCATGATTTTCAATTTTGTGCTATAACAGCTACGCAAATATTTCCATTTATTTCCCCTAATAATATATTGTAGAATGCTCCATCCTTCTGTACATGCTAAAATAATCTCTAAATATGTTACGATTTGGCAGTAAATGCCCTCTGTTCTTAAGGGAGCATCATTCCCTATATTTCATATAATCGTAGATAATACTAGGAACATGTTGCCTGTCTGGTTGAGATTTTGAGTTGCGAAATAACTTGTGGTGGCAGTATGTTTTATTGCCCTGGCTCAGGAGGCTGGTGAGAACATCTGCCTAATTGTTTTGTGTCATTGCGGGGCCCCATCGCATGCTCATTGTAGAATTAGCTGTGACAGTGTTTGCTCTGAGAGATACTGACATGTTGGCTCTCGCTCTGCACACCTCAGTATGCAGGCCCAGCTATCACCTCGGGTGGCCTGGTGCATGCTGGCTGAATCTCCTGACAGAACACAGAGCTACTGGTTTTATTCAGATATACATTAGCTTTGGCCCGTGAGGCATCTTGTGTCTCATAAAGTTCTCATTAAGGGTTTATTTTGCTGGCCGGGCGGCCGATGAGGGCTGGGGTTGTGGGAATGCCCACCAGAGCATGCTCTACACCAGAGATTCATGTATGAGAGACATAAAAGCCACTCTTTCTTCTTCTGGCTTGCAGCGAGCATTAGCTGCTTCAGTGCCACAGGTTCACTGAGCCATACAGTAGGTGCATTCTGTGTAATTCACGCAACGCCATCTGAACATGACGTTAGTGCTGGAGTCATTCTGGATGAAAGCCGCAATGCCATATAATTCAAAGCCTGTTTCAGACTGTACAATGATGCATTTTTGTACCAGGGATGGAAATAGGGTAGGTACACTGTGACTTTCAGGTGGGATGGTTGGTTTGTGGGCCAGCTGTCTAAACTGAATTGACATGTCGCATTATCACATAATGATTTAATAAGAGAATATTAATATTGCATTTACACAAATACTGGTATACTGTATGTTCATATCTTTAAGTGAGTTTTCAGTTTGTCTTCAGATTATCGCTATTGTTGTTTTTCACTCTTTTTTAAAAATTTGTTTGTTTAGTCTTTATTTTAGAGTTGTCAAAATGCTGTCAAAACTAATGCCATTTAAAAATGTATGTCTGTGTTTAATTTCTTACCATAGACTATTGCTGTTGGGTAGAGTTTGTGTTTAATGTTTTGTAAAGCTTTCGCATTTTATAGTATACCATGTATCAGAAACTAAACTTAATTTGTGTTATTTACAAACACAGCTTAAAATAAAGTGCACTCATCATTTTACTGACAAAATATCTTAACAGTAAGGTGAGAATAAACATCACATCAGAAAAAAACCTCTTGACAACAGTAAGACTTCATATTAAAATTGTATTGCTAATACAAGTTCATAAGAAGGCAGGATTTATTTGTACATATACAGTACGGTTTAAAAGTCTAAGACCTTGTAAATGACTAAAAAACATATTTAAATGTATAATGTTCTGTACTATTTCTAGGTCACTAATAAAATTAATAAAAGTAAATTTGTGGCACTGACAGTGTGAAATCCTTTGTATGAAATGTTTAACTTTCACAAATAATGCTGGACAATATAATCAGCTTTTATACAGACTTGTGGAGTTCATTCAGCTTAAACTCACTGTATAGATAGAATACATATATGAATGTACCTATACTGAAAAAAATGATACTTAATATTTTTAAGGTATGTGATTGCAAACAATTTATTTTAGCTACATTTATATAAAAAAATAATGTTGAAAGTTAGTCAACTAAATTGATTGCAACCACATACCTTAATTTTTTTTAGTAAATTCAATGAATCATTTTTTTCAGTATAGCCTATTTAAGCATTTGTGCGTGTGTGTGTGTGTGTGTGTGTGTGTGTGTGTGTGTGTCTGTGTCTCTGTGTGTGTGTGTGTGTGTGTGTGTGTGTGTGTTGAACAAGTGCCTACAGCTGAAACACAGCCATATGGGCAATATCACATGAGCAGGAGTGCGATATGGCTGTGATTCGGCCATAGGCACTTGTTCGATGGAACAAGTACTGTATGTGGAAAGAAAAGCCATGGAGTATGTCAAAAAAAAAAACCTCTTGTGTGTCCAGCTGCTTTCTTCCACCACAGATTTAAAGCTGTCGTTAATAGTTCAACACAAGTGCCCAAGCTTTGGCAAGTTCAACAGGAGTACAAACTCCTGAGGATGGGAAGATGCAGTCTGATCATTCTGCAAATGAAATGAGGTGTAATTGATAACATCACTCATTTTGTCTTGGCAATAAGTGCCTACTTCAGTTATTGTTATTGTAATGTAACAAAAGGGTATATGATAAAACATAACATCTTTTAATTTTCATTTCATCAAAATATTAAAAATATTTATATCTGGTGCATATCCAGTTAGATAAACCCAAACTAAATTATGCCTCATGTTTAACCATTAGAGAGACATTAGAGCCAGCAAATTTGACCGCAGATTTGAATTTTAAACATCTACAATCCTGACTAAAGAACTCTCAAAACTAAATTTTGTGACTCAACAACAGTATTATATGGTGGTCCAGTAGTGCACAACACAACAAAATCGCCACAACACAAAGAAATCACCACAACACAACGCATAATTTCATTGTGTTGTGGACTACTGGACTTCTGTAGTATTATTTTGAAAGCTGTGCACTTTCTTTATGTATGTGTCAGCTGTATAGAATGTGGAGTCATAAAAAAGTGCTGATACTGTTGTGGCTTGTTTCCATTGTGTTGTGCTAATTTTGTTGTGTTGTGGCTTGTTTCCATTTATTGCAGCTTGTGTCTGTTGTGTTGTGCTAATTTTGTTGTTTTGTGGATTGTTTCTATTGTGTTATGCTAATTCCATTGTTTTGCGGCTTGTTTCTGTTGTGTTGTGCTAATTTCATTGTGTTGTGGATTGTTTCCATTGTGTTGTGCTAATTTCATTGTTTTGCGGGGTGTTTCTGTTGTGTTGAGACTTGTTTCCGTTGTGTTGCGGCTTGTTTCTGTTGTGTTGTGCTAATTTTGTTGTATTGTGGCTTGTTTTCATTGTGTTGTGGCTTGTTTCTGTTGTGTTGTGGAGATTTCATTGTGTTGTGGATTACTGGGCTACCGTAGTATTATTTTGAAAATTGTGTACTTTCTTTATGTATGTGTCCGCTGTATAGAATGTGGAGTCATAAAAAAGTGCTGATACTGTTGTGGTTGTTTCCATTGTGTTGTGCTAATTTTGCTGTGTTGTGGCTTGTTTCCATTGTGTTGTGCTAATTTTGCTGTGTTGTGGCTTGTTTCCATTGTATTGCAGTTTGTTTCCATTGTGTTGTGCTAATTTCGTTGTGTTGTGGCTTGTTTCCATTGTGTTGTGCTAATTTCATTGTTTTGCGGCTTGTTTCTGTTGTGTTGTGCTAATTTCATTGCGTTGTGGCTTGTTTCCATTGTGTTGTGCTAATTTTGTTGTGTTGTGGCTTGATTCTGTTGTGTTGTGCTAATTTCATTGTTTTGCAGCTTGTTTCCGTTGTGTTGTGCTAATTTCATTGTGGTGTGGCTTGTTTCCATTGTGTTGTGCTAATTTCATTGTTTTGCGGCTTGTTTCTTTTGTGTTGTGCTAATTTCATTGCGTTGTGGCTTGTTTCTGTTGTGTTGTGCTAATTTTGTTGTGTTGTGCTAATTTCATTGTGTTGTGGCTTGTTTCCATTGTGTTGTGCTAATTTTGTTGTATTGTGGCTTGTTTTCATTGTGTTGTGGCTTGTTTCTGTTGTGTTGTGGAGATTTCATTGTGTTGTGGACTACTGGGCTACCGTAGTATTATTTTGAAAATTGTGTACTTTCTTTATGTATGTGTCCGCTGTATAGAATGTGGAGTCATAAAAAAGTGCTGATACTGTTGTGGCTTGTTTCCATTGTGTTGCAGCTTGTTTCTGTTGTGTTGTGCTAATTTCATTGTTTTGCAGCTTGTTTCTGTTGTGTTGCGGCTTGTTTCCGTTGTGTTGTGCTAATTTTATTGTGTTGTGGCTTGTTTCATTGTGTTGTGGCTTGCTTTCTTTGTGTTGTGCTAATTTCATTGTTTCGTGGCTTGTTTCTGTTGTGTTGTGTTAATTTTGTTGTATTGTGCCTTGTTTTCGTTGTATTGTGGCTTGTTTTCATTGTGTTGTGCTAATTTCGTTGTGTTGTGGACTACTGGGCTACCGTAGTATTATTTTGAAAATTGTGCACTTTCTTTATGTATGTGTCAGCTGTATAGAATGTGGAGTCATACAAAAGTGCTGATACTGGTAGAAAAATATAATATAATATAATATAATATAATATAATTTTTTCACTATTGGTTTGTGTGTGGGCACTGGGCAGCAGTGTTCAGCCAGGAAGGGTAGGTCTTAAAAAAGTTTTGTTAGTCTTGTTAGCTGTTTTGACAGGAGCTGAGACTGAAGAGTAAGGACTAAGAAGTTGCAACATCTAGACATGCAGAAGCCCTTCATGTGGAGAGAAAAGGGGAGTAGCTGATCATAGTGCCCAGGCTGGAGTGTTCAAAACAGCATGGAAGATAGCCAGAGGGGAAGATGTTTTACACAGAAACACACTGGGAAAAATAAGCCTCATATTTGTTTTATACACTGCTTATTTAGAAATGCCTCATTTGACTCCCTTGCTGTTTTGAGATCTTTCTCAACAAGTTTATTCAACAGCTACCACATTTGTTCGTTGTGTATTAGCGTTAACCTAAAGCTGAAGTGGAAAAGGGTGGGACGCCTTTTTAATTACTGTTGTTTCCCAAAGAATTGTGCTTAACTTGAAATGACAAAAATATCAACCCTTCCCTCGAAGACGAAATTGAGATTGACAGAAGCAATTATACATTGACTGACTATAATACGTTGCACTCACACAACAAGGCAAACTCAATTAACCCATGCTATTATATTGTTTCTCTCCACGCAAAAACAAACATTAACCGCATCCCCCATCTCTTGTAGACGGCTTCGACGAGAATGAAAAGAGGGACGTGTTCACATCTCCTTATCTTATCATATGCCTTTCAGCCTGGGAGGCAGGAATGCATGGCTTAACCGTAAAAGGGGGTCAGAATGTATAAAAGATGAGGATATGGGTCATTTAAAGTGACTATCACTGGCTCTGCACACTATCTCCGCTTATGAAATCCATTCATGTAGGTAAAGTACGGAGGCCTCTGGAGAGTAAGGGACATTCGGCTGCCAGCGTCCTTCCTCTGAAGTCCCATAATGCATCTGCACTCCGAAAAGTGACATCTCTCTCTGGCCATTTTTAAGTTGGATAAAAGTGTACTCATTAGTCACGATTTTCTCAACAAAACCGCAGTGCGGTCGTTGTAATTTTTCATTTGATAAGCACTTGTGTGGATAAACCGCTAGTCGTAGATCATTCATTATAACAAGCTCCATTATAATATATTAGCGATCTTTCTGTTAACAGCTATCACGTATTTGCTAAGATTTGACCAACTAGCACACATCAATTCAACGGTGGCCCCCTCCTGCTGCGCGCAAACTTCTCGCTAAGTGACGATTATCGTTTGTTTTTCAGTGGGTCGGTGAGAGAGATAGAGCTCTAATGTTCTCTTCCAGGAGAGCAGTGACTTCAAACTTCAGTAATTCACTAATGGCTCCAAATGAACCGTTCTTCTCTAGGCAAAGACATTAGGCTCGTCTGGATGGTGTGCCCCACTCCCCATGGTGAAGAAGACCCTCACGCTCCACCCCGCACTCTGTCTCTCTCTCGAGTGCTGGTCCTTCCTGTGAAGAGCCCCTGAGCCACGCACAAACTTGCTTAATGATCTCTGCAACCACTCCTGGTACCTTAATTGGTCCATGGCACATATTTCCCTTAATAGAGTTTTGTGAATAGACCCTTCACTCCTCAAGGGCAGGTTTGGAGTGTTTAACACTCTAGAAAGTGATTAATCTTTGCATCTGTTTAAGGGAAGAGTGAGCTCGATGGGAAGCCCTTTATAGATGTGGAGATGTCTGCTCTCTAGAGGATGGCCCAGTCTGATTGAGACATCAGTTTTAAAATTGTAATTTGATGGTGGATTTTAACACTCAACAATATGATTGGTGTATTAATGTGCTGAGAGTGTCATGCAGGTAGGATTATACCTGCACACTCTTTTGTCTTTGCTGGTCTGGTGGGTAAATTGAGGTGTGATGTCATTATTTTCAGCATCGATTGTATTTGATGGTTTAACTGCTGATTTTAAAGAACGCATATAGAAGACTAAAAATCAGTGCTCTTAGTGGTTCCTTTACATGCTGTCACACTTTAATGCTTGTGTTGGTGATGTGAGTTCAAATCCAGCTTCTAACATTTTCAGATCATTTTTTCACCCATCAATTTCTGCCCTCTTTCAAGGTTTCTCTTTCATAGTCACAAAAAGGGCAACTTTCATTCTTTTGTGTAACGCAAAAATAGATTTTTATTATTATTATTATTATTATTATTATTAATGTGCTGGTTGCTCTTTTCCATGAAATTGTAATGAATGATGACTGGAGCTTTCAAGCTTCAAAATGGATATAACACCATAAAACCTTAAACCTTACTTTTAAAATCTTAAAAATAGAAGTCATACAAAGTCTTCTGAAGTCATACAGTAGTTGAGGGTGAGATACAAACAAAAATGTAAGTCATAGTTTCGAGAGAAGTATCATTTAGACCACTTGTGTGAACCTGTTTAATAAAATAATATGAATCAGACGAATTTATAAGATTAAAATAACCAAATTACAGACATGTAATTTTTGAGTGAGCTCAAGTTATTATAACCATTTATGGTCACACTTTATTTTAAGGTTCAATTCTCACTATTAACAAACCATTAACTCAAAATCATACTCATCAATAAACTCCTAATTTGCTGCTTATTAATAGTTAGTAAGGTATTGTGACGAGTCGGCTGCCTCCCCCCTTAATATCATCACCACCCCGTCCCTTATTCGCCGCCCTTCACCAGGCTCCCGACGGGAGTGGGTGTTCCGCAGTTCTGACTCATTTCAAGAACGGAAATGACAAATGTCAGAAAACATTTATGCTAAGCATCTGCTTTGGACCAACAGTCAGGCTGCAGGCAAAAATTAAGGAACAAAATATATAAATAAGCTGTAATGGTCAGAGGGCATATGGAAAGTCATTGGGAAGACGCTGTTGACTGAGCAGGAGGTTGCGTTGCCAGGGAACGTCACTTGGCAGCCTGGGGTGATGTCAGCTGTCAGTTTAGCCAGACTGTGCTGTGCTGTGCACATGTCCACAAGGTTGATTGTCAAAAATAAATAAATAAAAAATAACATCACTCAGTCAAGCAGATGGATGTATAACTTTAATCAGAATGTTTTGTCACCAGCAACTGTGCAGAAACCTTGCACCTACAAACACTTTGCATTGTCCCAGAATAGCAACTGCTACTGTACATTCATTAATTTAATATGTTTAGACTGTATTTTGCATTAAGATTGCATGGATTGTATGTTATTTATTTGTAATATACATACTAGTGGGACATGCTCATGTTAAACACAGCTCATTTGTTTGTAAAAAGGAACTGACCTAAACCATGAATTTTAATCAGACCTTGCGTTAAGCATGAAAAGCAATACTATCCACTATAGCTTGAGAAGCCGTTACAAAGGTCCATTGTGCACAAGTGTGTTTTCATGCGTTAAGTTGAATGGCAGTATGAAATCAATGGGTAAGCAGCATATAAGGCATTTGTAGTGTTTTTGTCAGATCAGAGTCGTCACTTTCAGAGACACTGGGCCACTTATCTTTTACACATCATAAAACCAGCTGCAGTGAATAGAGCCCATTCAGCACTCAGTACTTCATCCAACACAATGAGACTTTGTAAGAAGAGAGCTGTAAATTGGGAATTCTAGAGATGCTTTTTGAGCACCGTTGCACTGCAGTATAAGGCTTTTAAAAATGTCAGATTTTTCAGATTTTTTTCCCCCTCTGTCTTTTAGGCATGACAGGTAGCCTCTGTTTCTTTTTTCATCTTTCATTATGAAGTGAAAATTTCCACTCGGTGTGATATCAAAATAAGACAAACGTTGTAGGTGAAAGATTTGACACTCTTCCAATTTTCCAAATTATTGTGTCTGTTACTTTATTTTAAGCAAATGAGAGGATGCAATTATATTGCAGTAAACAAATGACAGACCTAATTTCATATCCAATCCATCATATAAAAGTCTTTTAGTATGAAGAAAGGACAACAAAAAAGTCTAGAAGATCACCAAGCCAAAATATAAATATTGAATTTCTTGCAAGATACATCAATGTACAAGATCCTTCAATGTGTTTCCTCCTTTCTTTGTTGTTCCAAACCCGTATGCTGTTATTTTCTATGCTGCATGTTGGACATTGCATAGTAAAACTATTTTTTGTATGTCTATCTATCTATCTATCTATCTATCTATCTATCTATCTATCTTTTATATTGCTTTTTTGGAGCTCAACAGCTTGTGGTTATATGGGGAAAATCCATGAAGAAATTATTCAGATTTCTCTTTTTGTGTTCAGCTATATTTGGAGTGTATGAGTGTGAGTAAATAATGACAGAACTCTTATTTTTAGATGAGCTATCTCTTTAAGGTTCATGAGGGGTGTCTATTTATTGGTCTATATTTAGCCTAATCAGTGGTGAAAGAGACAGGAAAGACAAAGACAGGAAGTAAAAAAGCGAATCTGAGGGAGAGCAGACAGAGGGGCCGTTAGGTGGTTGATATCAGGTACCTGGCTTCTCCCTTTTCTCAGCAGTATCAATCTGTTAGGGCAGCTTGGGGGGATCAGCTGGCTCTCTGCACCGTCTGCACGGCGAGACCGTCTTAATACACGCTGGGCTGGGACATAACTTATCATAGTGATGTTAGAAGTCAAGATAAGGGTCCTCCAAACAACTGTGTCTTACTGATAAGCCAGCCAATACATTTAAAGGAAATTTCAATCATTCCACAGATGCATGCAGAGCAACAGACATGCTGGGTTTAAGGAATTAAACCCATGCAAAAAAATTGTAACCCACATGTCTGGTTTTTAATAAATGACTCAATGCACGTTTGCCTCAGATTAACAAGGTGTGCAAGATGTATACAATTTCCCTTTGTAAAGCCACAACGTTTGAGCCAGACACTACAGGACGAACGTCAGAGACTTGGCGCAGACGCCGAGAAGCCCGTGATCTTTTGACAGCGTTCTCTACCTGATGACATTCTCCAGAGGGATATCCGTACTCCCAGACCATCTGTGGATGCAGTAAGTGAAACCACCTAAGGCTCTGTATTAGCATTGCAGCGTTTCTCTCTCCTGTCTCTTCCAGAGACACGTCTTCCACACTCGCAATTCATCACCATTCACTGGCTTGTCCAGGCTTACATGCCCTGGGCATACAAAAGCCTGCTGTCACCTTCCTTCCAGCTCAAGCACCTTTACCTATTCAAATAAGAAAAAAAAAATAAATAAACAGATAAATAAACCGTTTATTCCCCGAAGGGATGAATGCAATGTTTGATGCACTTCAAAAGGCTTCCACTGATGTGCATTCAGAGGAGTTAATCAAAACGAATTATCCATGTGATAAACAGCCATGTGCTTTGGAACACAATCAACCAATAAGACCGCACTGGCGTGGATTGAATTTATCAGCCGCCACAGTTCTGTTCCTTAAATTTGTCATTGATTGAGGCTGTGTTTTTATAAACAATGCAAATAATGCACTGAATATGTATGAACATAGAAGCGTAAAATATGATGTGTTTGAAAAGCAGGGAATTTGTGGACGCGCTCAATCACTCGTGTCCACAAATGGTTTATTTCTGATGCTGTCTTAAACTTTAAGCTTTCCATCGTTTTATCATTTTAAATCAAAATGACTTTCAATACACATGAGGGGGGCAGGAAAAAAATCTAAATAAATAAATCAAAGCGCGTTCACTCCCTCTCCTCCGCTCGGTATGTATTGGCAGTGACAGGGGGTCATACAATATTCCAGCTCTAAATCTGCTGACATAAGAGCGGTATAAATCAAAGATATTATTGCACCTTAGTGCCCAAGGCTCCGAGGCATTTCTCATTCTCAAGGCCAGACAGAGCCAGAAGACCATTTACACATTCAAAGCTGATGAGAGTGGACAGAACAAAAGACCGGCCTTTTTAATAAGGAAACAAATAGGATTTTTATCAGCACAGGGTGTCCGATGAACTGAGTTTTTGGATAAAAACAGAGCTTGTCTGGCAGTATAACAACCAGAGTCCTCGCAGTGACACTGGCTTGAGAGAGTAATGTATACACTATTGCAAATCTATTCCTGACTCCCTTGACATTTTCTGTCTCTGACATATGGCGGATAGAAATTTCATCATTTGATTTATGATAAATTATTCTTTGATTTGATTGAGTTAGTGAAGCTTCATTCTGTCCATTTATTTTCCTTTTCTCTTTTTTGATAGATTTTTTTTTTCTCATCCATTTGGTAACGTTTCAACTGAAGTGCCAGGTAAGAATATGAATCTCTCTCTCTTTTTTATGAAGTTGTTACTGATTTACAACACCAGAATATAAAACACACTGCCTAATTTGTAGTATTTTCACTTCGTCTTTCAGACAGCACCCGTTTTCACATTTTCCAGCTATTGATTCTGTATTTTTCAGCATTTACTCTCATACCTCATTATAAACCAGTGCACTCATACCAAAAAGTCTCTGCGGAGAGGAAACTTACTTACTTGTTTGAGACATTGGGCTGCTGAAAACGTATATATTTGGTTATCAGATGTTCGGAACAGGAAAAGTGCATAAAAGCCAAGGTCGTAAACAATGTGTTTCCTTTCCCCAGGTGACAATTATTTCATTTTTGCCTCATCCGTTCAACCATTTCCGTAAATGCCATCATAGCTAACTTTATAGCAAAAATCTGCAGTGTGACTTTAATCTTAATACCACCATATCAGCAATCTGTTCCCTTAATGATAATGCCAGCATCGTTTGAACACATATTAATAGATCTCTGGATGTATTTGCACTGCTAAAAAAGTGAACGGTAATCTGCAGGATAAAAAAAAAGAAAAAAAAGAATTGTAAACTTATAAAACTGCTTGGAAAAAAGAAAACAGAATAGAAAACTTCCTCCAGCCTTTCAAACAAGAACAATACATCGTGTTCTCTCAGTTACATGAACTAAAAGCATGTGTAGGTGCTGAACTGTGTGAACAGAGGTGGATGCCATTATCCCTCCGACCTATATGTAACAAAATAACAGGTCTGAGTAATTGCCCAGTCTTTTTCCTCACCAACTTTATCCTTAGGAGTGAATTTCATTATCTCCAAAGCACGACTTCATGTGGGGAATCGGCGTGTAACCAACTGTGACTGCTGTGTGCCTGGCACCCCCGTGAAGGCCCATCAGATAACTCCAAATACAGTTTCTTTCTTGGCCCGATAAGAGCATGAGCACACAGCTATGAAATAAACGGCTGGCCATGGGCCGACTGGGAGCCAGGCTTGGGGGGACTGCAGAGGAGATGCTGCAAGTCACGATTGAGATCAGGACAGGACGAGGGAGAAATTGCTGATGATTTAAGATAATGCTGCACTGATGGGAGCAGAAACGGCCGTACTCATCACTCTCTCGGCTGATACTGGGTGGGGGGAGGCCGTATAGGAACGGATATGGCTTCCGCGTGACAGGTAGAACAGAGCTAGCGAGGTGAGTTTCCTGGGGTTTACAGTGTAAACACTGAGCTTGATCTCTGGCTCATGGCATATAACTGAGTTTTACTGATGGCCTTCCAGATCTCGGTCATGATTAAAAAGGACAGTTTCCACTGGCTTCAAATTAGATCGCGAACATGGCAGAAGCGCGTGCGGCGTATTTTCATAAGACATTACTTTCAGGCTGCGAGTATAATCATCAAGTGGGTACAGCAAATGGAGTGTAAATATATTCATGGGCATGCATGCGAGCATGTGTATCTTCAGCCAGTTATGGGTGTCTCTTTCATTTATTAAACCTACGTAGAATAAAATGGGCAAACAGAGAGAAAGGATGTGTTCTACACTGATGCTTTATACCTATGCTGTATTCATAATCGTGGATCATTAACCTATAGCAAAAATGTCATGCGGCATAACCCTCAATTAAAAAGTAATAACATACTTAGACCTATATTTGTATGTACAGTACATTTCACGGTGAAAGTATAATTTCTTGTTACAAATATCACAATCTATTAATCCATAAACATTATGATTTTGAAGTCACACTACATGACATTTTACAAATTGAAATAACATTGCTTTGTCATATAACAGTGAAATTACCTGATATTTGAAGACTCTACACAGGACCAGTGGGTTGGGAAATAGATGGTTGTTTTCCATGTAGGTTAATTTGGCAGACAATGTTATTTGAATGTTAATAAGCAGAGAATCTTTTTTTTATCCTAAGAAATTTGAAGAAACTATTTCAGTCTTTTAATGAGGCCTTTTTTTCTTTATATCAGTGATACTCAAATCTGGCTCGCGAGATCCACTTTCCTGCAGAGTTTAGCTCCAACCCTGATCAAACTCACCTACCTGTGATTTTCTAATGATCCTGAAGACATTGATTAGCATGCTCAGGTGTGTTTGAGTAGGGTTAGAGCTAAGTTCTGCAGGAAAGTGTATCTCGCGAGCCAGATTTGAGTATCCCTGCTTTATATCATGGATTTTTTAATAACTCTGTGTCCCTTCAAAAACATAGCAACTTTTCTTTCTTTAGAAATGAAAAACGTGATCATCATAGAGTTGCATTCAAGTCACCATATGTGTGAATTGCGTGTTTTAACTGTATATTTTAATAAATATATGTCCAGATGAAAAAAGCAAACCCCATATGACTATATGTAGAGCTAGATCAATGTTAATGATTGGCCAAAGGCCATCTATTCTAACATCGCCCCGTCTGCTGTAGACCAAAGCCACAAGTGGGAAGAATCAAATCCATCAAAGTCCTTAGGGGGCACCTTCACATGACAGCCTCGAAATGATGGCACCTCAGAGATCTCAGCCCTCGCAGGTGTGCCTCAGCAAAGACAAGGGGCGAGTATGATGGAAAGGCAGTAAAAGCGATTTCACTTGCATTTCTCAGAGGTGAGTTTTGTGCACGGTACCGCTAAGTTCCAGTTTAGGTAAAGTAGAAGCAGCTTGGTGGACGTGTGTGTCAGCAAGCTGAAAGGCCTGATGTATGACAGGCCATCTGGATTCCATGATGTACACCACGCCTGAAAGGGTGATAAGGATTGGCGCGGGCCTCCACTCCCTCAGACAGCTCTCCCAGACGCCATATTTCAAAGAAACACCACTGTCTGCTGTGATTTATGCCTTATTATGAAGCTGTCGCTCATCGCTAGTGCAGAACTCATTAGGGACCTTTATTTTTATACAAGCATTCCGCCATTTAAATTGAATCTGCGTACAGGGAAGATGGTTTCTATGTCAGAGAACCACAGTGGACTGTAGACTAATTTAACATTCACATGTAAATGAATTTCATATTTTGACTTTTTCAATTTGCCCGCTCCTGTGAAGCTTGCAATAGTTAAAGATGGAGTAAACATCCAAAACGGAATTAAACCTGGAGGTGAGGAGCAGTGTTGAACAAATGTATGCGAAGCCAGTGTTTGCATTAATACTCCCAAGTGAGTGCCAAAATTAACCACTCAGGATAAATTGGTGACTTTCCAAGCAATTCGATAAACCAAATGAGATTGGGTGACTTGGATTAAATGCTCCGCCTGTCAGGTTACAAATATGTTCGACTGGAAATGTTAAGCCTCATGTCAATGCATCAAAAAATGTGTAAGTGAAGTTACATGGACATTGTGAGTCACTTTCCTTAAATAGATAGTTCTCCCAAAAATTCTGAAATTCTGAATATTGTTTGCTGTCATATTGTTCCAAACTTTTTGGTTCCTCTTTTCCATGAAATTACAGTGAATCAAACAAGATTGAACCAGATTTGTGAACTGCAAACTGAAGTGGGGGAGAAAAAAAATTACAATTCAGTCTGACGCACAAAGCTATTGTATGGCTTTAGAAGAATAGTATGGGAAACTTTTGATACTTTGGTGTTTTTAATATATTTTTATTCATATCAGTCCTTATTCACCTTCATTCAGAAATTCATGTTTAAAAAAAAAAATCACCTTTTGTTTTTCAACACAAGTCAGTGAAAAAAAATACCATACCAAATACCATTTTTAAATATAAATGTAGCTTTTTTCTTGTGTAATACATGCTAGAAAATTGTTCATGCTACTCTGAGAAAATTCAATTATCCTTTAACTTTATCAACATTCTGCTGATGAAATAACTACAACAGAGTTGGCAGTTGAATAACAACTACATATGCGTGATGTGAAGTGAACATGAAATGTTAACATTTAGTTATAGATGCAGGTTTAAAGTTACAACGGCAACATAACTGTCCTTCTTTACTGATAGGCTTCTAAACATGATCTACAAATAAACAGTACCAGCAGAATCAGATAAAGAACTTTAAAATTCCATGATCTCCATCTAAACAGTATTCCATTTATACCAGATCTCCTTCCCTATTTAGAGAAATGTTGTTTATTTGAGAATGTCACACATCTTTATCCTTTATCAGCCAATAGATGGCCGAACTCTCCAGTTAGTGGGACTATTGGGTTTGACATGGAAAATTCCCCTTTGCTTAAGGTTAAAACAACACAAGCTAATGGAACCTACATTAGAAACATATGCTGCCGAGAGTTTCTAATCCCCGCTATGTCCAGCGGATTTAGTGGCGCTTGCGAGCAATTAAAAATTTCAGAGATGCTAAGACAGTATATGTGCCACATTTACTCAATGGACAGATTCACACTTTTGGGAGCTTTATTTCTGAGCCACACGCTCGCCAGGAAAGAGTAAGAAATACTCATTTGGGCGGATTAGCATGTTTTTAGACTTAATCCACTCTCCCATGTGCAATGCGGTTTTATGGAAGCAATCGCATGTCAGCCGTATATGGCGCCGTGTGTAAGGTCGGATGCTTTAGCATGATGCTAGCACGCCAGGAGGATTAGGCTATCTGACAAGGTGCTGTGTAATTATACTAGAGACGCTGAGTGATTATTTGTAGGAAAGAGGAAAATATCAACAGTCAGGACGAGGCTGAAATGGGAGTGAGGGGGAAACGGCTTAGCGGCAGGTCTCAGAGGGGGTCAGAGAGGATTTTAATCCCTGCAGTGGATGAAAACATAATTTTTAAAAAGGTTTTTAATCAGAAGCAAAACAATACACCACTTTTCTGGTGTCTGATATTTCAGCCAGCACTTATTACGTCACTGTCAACGTTGAAATGTTTTGTGGTCGCAGGAAATGGAAATTTTCTCAAGGTCACGTTTCAGCAGCGCTGTGTGGTCTGCGCCTCAATGGCTTCATGTGGAAGGTGGAGCTCTTTTCTAAACATTTATGAAGCTGAATATAGAAAAGAAAATGAGACTATTTCGAAGCTCGTCTGAATGTGGGTCATATAACCTCAGTGGTGCTCTTTTAAATTGCTACAGGTGGACTCATAAATTCATTTCTTTCTTACAGCTTTCTTCCCTACAGTCCGAGTGTTGATGTATCTAAATCTCCTCCCACTTTCACCCTGAGGATTTCTATTGTTCCTACTAGACCTTGGCAGGTTTATAGTTTCTCTGAATAGACTGT
>JAFVLL020039848.1:0-14342 GCA_021397915.2 Tor tambroides | reverse complement strand
GTTATTACTGTCAGCCGATATAAATAATTGTAATTAATCATAATTAGTTGTAATTATTTATATACAATTCCCTTTTAAGCAAATTTGCTACAACATCAAATGATTGGTGTTGTGCTGCTGTGACTTCACATGAGCAGGCTCACTATTGGCTGTTTAAGAGGTCGAGGGAGGTCAGTTTGGGTTGACATCATTGTAGTCCTTAGTTCACAACACTTAAGTGTCACCTCAGTCAACACTAGAAGTCGCTTTTAGCTTCTTTATAAAAGTATCCTACTCTTAGAAAACTCCAACTTTTTATTAAGAGTTTTTTGGCACTTAAGTCAAAGCTTAAGTCTATTTTGAAGAGCATTTCTGAGAAGTTTTATACATATGGGCCCAGGTTCATAATTCCTGATTCTGATGTGTTTTATCTCCATCAGATTCCCATCGGCTCACTCTGGATCTGAACACAGTGAATAAACACCTCCGTCTGTCTGAGAGAAACAGAGTGATTACTTACACTGACACAGATCAGCCGTATCCTGATCATCCAGACAGATTTGATGTGTTTGAGCAGGTGTTGTGTAGAGAGAGTGTGTGTGGACGCTGTTACTGGGAGCTGGAGTGGAGTGGATGTGTGTGTATATCAGTGTCATATAAGAGCATCAGCAGGAAGGGATCAGTTGTTGAGTGTGTGTTTGGATATAATGATCATTCCTGGAGTCTGGAGTGCTCTTCCTCCGGATATACATTCATACACAAGAACATACAGACTGATCTCCCTGTAGAGTCCATCATCAGGAGAATAGGAGTGTTTGTGGATCACAGTGCAGGAACTCTGTCCTTCTACAGCGTCTCTGACACAATGAGCCTCATCCACACAGTCCAGACCACATTCACTCAGCCGCTCTATCCTGGGTTTAGAGTTGGTAGTTCTGGATCATCAGTGAAACTGTGTCAGGGTTCAAAACCATTTTTACCTGTAAATTTCCATGATTTTGAGGCATATTTAGAGAAATTATAATCACATTGCTGAATATTGTAATTTGTTTAACCAATATTATCTGTTAACCTCAGTACCTGAATTTTGTTTTAGAAACTGCTTCGGTCTCAGTTTTCTCAGTAGTATTCAGCTTCAAAAATATACAAAATTAATAAACTGTGAATTAAAAACAAATTAAAGTTACAAAAGTTATTAGCACAGCTTTATTAGATTGGTGTCACAAGACACAATGGACAGTTTCAATACTGATACACAATGGTTTTCTTTCTCAACAACTGTTTACATTCACTTAAGACAAAATCGACTGTGTTTACGAGGATACTCACCAGGACTGCCAATTTGACATTTTGTGTATTTGGTGGCTTAAGTGCAACAAACTGCAAAAAATAACTCAATAGTGTTGCATGTGCAGTTAGACTTACAATCTAATGTTTAGTTAAAGTAATGTGTTTGTTACATTAGTAAGACATAAAGAACGCCGTTCACTTTAAGAGTTTGGAATGAGCAATGATGTCAATGCTAGAATGTTTTCACGCAATTCAGTGATGTGAGTGAAGCTGATAAGAACAATAAAAAGTAAAACAAGTTCAAGTACGAGTGAGCTTTACAGAGAGAACAAATATGATTCTTTGGATGTGACTGTGAGCACACAGAAAACCACCTTTGGAGCTTGTGACTACCGAATGGCTTAAAAAGACTGATTAGGCAAGTGACAATTCTGTCAACTGTCTAGAAACACGAATGAAAGTCTTGAATAACAGTGTGCAGCAGCTCTTGTAGTGCAAACAAGATGAGCCAATGGCAGGATGAGATGAGCCGTGTGGTCAGGGCTGGACTGGGACAAAAAAATCGGCCCTGCCTTTTTTGGTCCAGGCGGCCTACCACCACTTCAAGATATATACAGTTGTGCTCATAAGTTTACATACCCCTTGCAGAATGTGCAAAATGTTAATAATTGAAACTAAATAAGAGGGATCATGAAAATTGCATGTTATTTTTATTTTATTCTAGTACTGTCCTGAAAAAGCTATTTCACATAACAGATGTTTACATATACTCCACAAGACAAAGTAATAACTGAATTTATAAAAACGACCTCATTCAAAAGTTTACATACCCTTGAATCTTAATATTATGTGTCATTTCCTGGATGATCCATGACTGTTTTTATATTTTGTGATAGTTGTTCATAAATCCCTTGTTGGTCCTGAGCAGTTCAACTGCCTGCTGTTCTTCAGAAAAATCCTCCAGCTCCTGCACATTCTTTGGTTTTCCAGCATCTTCTGGATATTTGAACCCTTTCCAACAGGGACTATGATTTTGAGATCCATATTTTCACACTGAGGACAACTGAGGGACTCATACACAACTATTACAAAAGGTGAAGACATGTACTGATGCTAAAGAAGGCCACATAAGAGCCGGGGGGTGAAACCGTTTGGGTGAAAAAGACGGCCATATATAGATTTGATGTTTCCTGTGCATGGTGTAACTTTCATTTTATTATGGACATTATGGAATAAAATTCCCATGTGAACTGAACATTTTTTAAATATCTGTGTATATTAATTAACAAGTGGTCTTTAGTTTTCGATTGTTAAACCTGTCTAGCACCCCAAAAAATTGTTGAAAAAGAGTCTGTGTGTGTTTTGGGTGTTACCACTGTTACAGCCTCTTTGAGAGAGTGAAAAAAAGAAGAGGCGGTACACCTAAATCACTCACGCTGTTTTCAAATGACTGATTTAATCTGACAGTCTGTGTGGATTTATTTACTTATCTAACTTACATGCTATATTGAATATATGTGGAATTCCCCTCATTTTTAACTCGAAAGCTGTGTAAATTAGTAAAATATGCAAAATATGCGCAATCCTGCACCGAAATTCAGGACCTGATTAAACATATTTCTGTTATACAGAGATTTGTGAAATACATTTCAATGTTTTTTTCCAAAGCTTTCTGGGTTTATTTACTTTGCCAAAACTTTTCCAGGCCTGGAAATTGCTGTTTTAAAATTCCTTTTCCATGTTTTTCACGACTGTACGAACCCTGTGTGTTAATGAATCAGAATAGACTGACAAGAGATTCTACCCATAATGCTTTGAGCTGCATGATAAATCAGCAACAGTGAGATATTATAGAGTATCTTCTTTTCTCTTCATGACATTAATACTGCAGCTGAACCTCTGTCAGTGAAATAACATGAATCAGAATAAACGTGTGTAATAAGATCAATGTGTGTGAGTGTGTGTATGTGCGAGTGAGTGTGCCTGAGTTTGAGTGCGTGTGTGTGGAGTGTGTTTGTGTAAAGGTTTATATGTGTATATGATGACACTGTCACTGATGACACTGATAAATGTGTATAATGACATGGGTACTATAATGTAAAAATGGTTTATGAGGTTTACACTTCCTGTGTAAATACTTACCTGTCAGCTAGGCTTCATCTATCTGCTCCGTTCAAGTCATCTATTATTTACTCACCGAACTGTTATACGCTCAGTATACTCACCTGTTTCCTACTTGTGTAGGAAAAATAAACATCTGTCTCCAATGTTCCCTCTGATTTTTTTTCTTGCTGCTAAAAATTTTTCTCTATTGGGGGGACATTTCGGCCACCTGAGAAGAATTTCTTTATACCAGACCTGTACAGCGAACACGCAAAAAAGTGTGTAACTTTTAACTTTAATGTGCTATTTATATTTGATTTGACCCTTGATGTAACCAAATGTTGTATATTTTAGTTTACTTGAGAAAACATTTTTTTACAGTATATATAAAACAATAATGCTTAATATTCTTAAGATTCTTTGATAAATAAAAAGTTAAAATAATATACATTTTGTGTTACAATATACACTTCCATTTAATTTTCATTGTCAGTGATACGCCGTCGGCGCCGAGTCAGACAGTTGTATTTAGGCTACACCACAATAAATATAGTCCTATCTGTTTCCACTAAAAATAGCTAAAAGATGTTCACCTTATCAGCAAAACTGCGTAATTTAATTTGAATGGTTTAAAACAATTGAAATGGGCTATCTGATAACTATTTTAAACAGCTTTGTTTTTGTAAATATTTTGATATATTTATTCTAAAACAATGATATTTAATTACTTTTAGCAATAAAAATTAATGTATGGCACAAATGGCATTTATAGTCTGTATCTCATATTTCCTTAATGTCTTATAAACATTACACATGGTGTCACGTGGATGGGAATATGCATGGAAATGATATGTAGATGAGGTTATGCATAGTAAAACTAGACGTTTTAAGGTCCATATATGGTGATTTCGTGGAGGAGACGGGGTGGAGCTGCACGTATGCACAATCTTCCCCTGACCGGGATTTATAAAGTGATTTCTGCACAGGTTCTGGCATATGCATGCTTTTATAAATCTGAAAACTTTTGTGCATACGCAAAATCTAGCCTTTGTGCATACGTACACTTTTAGCATGAAATCGTTTTATAGAGAATTTTATAAATGAGGCCCCTGATCCATGAAGCAGCCATGAACGATTAGGGAACCAGGGTGGAGCCAGAGGTCAGGGTGGAGCTGGCAGAGCAGGAAGCCAGGGCAGACCTGAAGGCAGGACTGAGGATCAGGACAGGCAGAGATTTCAGGGACAGTCTCCTTGGCTGTAACTGAACAGGCTGAGAGCACAGAGATGGCCTTCAATCACAATTCTATTTTATACCCCTTCACCTACCCCTACCCCTATGCCTACCCCTTCTCCTTGCCCCTTGAAACAGAGTTTCAAAGGGTAGGGGTGAAAATATTCCCCTAAGAAATGGGACACCACTACTCTACCGTTACGCATCATCATACGTCATCTAGCTACTACAATACACACACCTATACTGGTGTGCTGGTGTTTACATAGGATCGCTACACTATATTTTCAAGCAATGAGAGGATAAAATCTCTGTTTTAGAAGCAAACTCATTGTAAAGGGAGACGCGCATACATGCAACTTTCATCCCCTTCTCTCTCTATCTCGCAATATTTGAGAAAAAGGTTTAACGATTTCTAAATATAGGGGGGACTAGCCCCCCTCATTGTCTATGGTGGTTATCACCCTGATCAGACATGAAAATATATTGTGGCACTAATGTGCAGTCAGTAAAAATATGACATAACAAACTTTAGTGATTTTTTTGCAAGCACTTCTTTGAATAACATGACTGTAAATATGAACACACGATTGAACGTAACATGAAACAAATGATTACTTTTCATTAAAATCTTTATTAATGCCAAATATTCTTACATTAATTGGTCTTTTTGTTCTCTCAGGCAGCCATGTTGCCGCTGTAGTCAGTTATGCTGAGATAATTCTAATAACCCTTTGTTTGAAGTGTGGTCCCGAAAAATCTTTGTTTGAACTGTTATCTACCCCTTCCTTCTACCAAAAGAGAATCAAGAGGGGTAGAAATGGGATTGGGCCAAAGTTCAATGACAGCCTCTTTAGCAATTACAGGACTGGAAGAGGGTTTACATGTGACCACTGTTGTCAAAACAGGACAGGCAGGAAACTCACAGTTTAGCGCCAACACAGGAATGAGCTCTAGGGATTTATGGACTGGAGTGGGCCCTGGAGTGGACTCATGGTCTGGAGCAGACTAATGGATGGGAGTACATGGGCTCTGGAGTGGCATCCATGACGTGGCTCAGGTGTGGCAGCCATCTTGGTTGATGATTTAGGTGTGGTGGGCTGCGTCCGAAATCACACACTACTTGTGTAGGTACTACGTTTGAATTCAAATGTACTTCTCGACCATTAAAAAAGTACGTTCTATATATTATGAATGAGGGTAGTATGAATGAAATTCGGACATACTACATCCGCCATGTTCATGTTGTCACGTGTCATGCGTCGTCACAACAGCGTGAAGTCTCATCGATTTACAATGTTTAAACTTCAATAAGTCAGCCGTTTACTTTGATTATTTTAAACAAGTGCAATTTAACCACAATGAACAATGTTTTTAACTGAGGTACTTACACTTAAAAAGAGCCGCGTCTCCGTTTTCCGCCATTTTTTCAAATATGACGCCTCCTCTGCCGTGGCCTCATGGGATAGTAAAGTGTCCATCGTATGCCTACTACAGAATTCGGGCGGAAGTAGTAGGTCATCTGGGTACTTTTCGCCTACTGTTTTTCGAATACTATGAATTCGGACATACTACTCGCCTCACATACTGTTTTTCGCATACTATATAGTAGGGAAGTATGCGATTTCGGACGCACCCGTGGCCTCTTGGTTGATAATTTAGGCATGGCGGCCATCTTGGCTGAAGAGTGGCCATGATGTGAGCAGGCTCTGGCTTGACCGACATGATGTGAACAGGGTCTGGTGTGGTGGTCGTGGCATGAATAAATCCTGACATGACGGTTGAGGCATGGAAACACTCTGTTGTGGTGGGTACTGGAGGATTGCAGGGTTCCTCATCCACAATACCTGCTATAAATGAGGAAGTGCTCAACCAAAGTGCAAAGTCAATATATTGAGCCAGAGTCCAATGAGGGGTACGGCGAGGCATAAGATTAAAGGGATAGTTCACCCAAAAATGAAAATTTGATGTTTATCTGCTTTCCTCAAGGGCATCCACGATGCAGGTGACTTTGTTTCTTCAGTAGAACACAAACGGAGATTTTTAACTCAAACCGTTGCAGTCTGTCCCTGTGGCTTGTGACGATACTTTGAGGTCTAAAGACACGAAACGATCGGTCTGTGCGAGAAACTGAACAGTATTTATATAGTTTTTTACCTCTGATTCGCGCACTGTCCAATTGTCCTGACCGCGTTCACAACAGCCGGCGCGTGACACGTCTTCTTCTACTTGCTTTACGGCAGATTGCAGACTTAAGTGCATTACCGCCACCTATCTCTCAAATGGACCACTGACACTCTTAATTGAGATTGTAGATAGAGTGTCAAAATGTCCTTAAACAGCAACATCACTGTATCACACTACATGACAGTAATCACAAAAGTCCGCCACATATTCCTCAAGGGATTGATTCCCCTGGTGCAAACAAAGAACAGTAACTGCTGGGTTCGTTGTGAATGGTCTAGCTTTCTTCAAGGATTCCATGGGAGGCGAGTAGTGAGAACCTGTGTGCAGTTTATTATTGGCTAGATATTAACCTGAAACATGAACTTAACATGAGCATAAATTCACCAAACAGCAGTTACACAAACAAAGCAAGACAATGGACAACGAAACATGAGGGCTAAACATAAATCAAACAATGGAGATCACATGACACAAGCCAACCAATGAAAACGTGACACACAGAACAAAGGAACCAGACATTACAACAACAACAGATGACAGACGTTATCATGGTTCCCCATTCCTAGTCCAGGAGGATCACTTTCCCACAGAGTTTAGTTTGATCTCTTATTAAACGCACCTGAATCAGTGTTAATTTTGGCAGGCATTTTTGATTTAGTCTTAGTCTTTATCTTGAGACGAAAATGCTTAATAGTCTTAGTCACATTTTAGTCATTTGAGTCTTTCATAGTTTTAGTCGACGAAAAGTCATTACATTTTCGTCAACTTTTAGTCATTACTTTTAGTCAAACTGCAGTTACCAACACTTATTTTGGTAGCTATTTTATATGTAGTCTTCAAACAAAAATAGTCATTAATTCTTCTCTCTTTAGACCAAATCAATTAAGCTTACGAGAAATTTGAATCAAGGATTGAATTTGGAAAAACTGAAATAAATTTTGTATATGTATTATAGATATGTATTTAATTGGGAATGCTGTCCCTTTACATATATTGCAAATTAATATATTTACATAGTCTGATATCTAAATGTATTTACATATGAAGGAAATAAATATATTGTGAAAAATATTAAAAAGCGGCCAAAATCAAATATTTAAATATATTTTTAATATATATTTCAAAATATATTTAGCTACATATATTGTACAAAAATATATTTTCTTCTATTTGAATTTAAGATATTTAAATATATCGAAATATATTTATTAAAAGTATATTTCAATCTATGTGACTTCTGTATGGGCTATTAGCTTTTAATATACGATTTTATTCTGATTAAAGCTTTAATACAGCACAGCAACCACACGCGCGTCCATGTATAACGCTTCTCATTGCTATGTGAAAATAAGTGAATAACTGGAACAGTTTGTTGGAGCTGATCTGACGATCTGAATGAGAGAGAGAGAGAGAGAGAGAGAGAGAGAGAGAGAGAGAGAGCGTGTGCAGAGCGACGCAAGGAACAGTATTAAGAACCGCTGCTTTAAAACATTGATTTTGAAACTTGTGAATCCATTAGAATCGTTAGAAGACAGAATCGCGATTCATATATGAATAGATGTTTTCGTGCACCCCTAGTTTTCTCTTCCTCTTCTCTAAAGCAGCGTAGCATGCCCCCTTTGCTGTGTGTTCCCGGGGGCGGGGTTTATCTGGGTCCGTGACGTATCGTACCTGGGAAGTAGCTCGTTGTAGTCCCTTACCTGTCGTTTTTGTAGGCATTAAACTGCCAGAATTTTAAAGGATGATATCTCCGTTTGCATTGAACTTTCAGCGTCGTAACTTTGCAGATATTGTTTATGCTCAAACAGCAACATTACACACTAACTAACGTTAAAAAGCTGAAATTGCAATCAACCACCTCTTTAACACTCTTCAGCAATAAAAATAAACACAAATGCTGTTTATCTGAAGCCAGTTTTGTTTTATTAGTGTGGTTGAAAAGGATCATCGAAGGTCAGCATCAAAAATATTAGTTAATAAAATGGGATTAAATACATAAAGGATATTTTTGTTATTTGACATATTTAATTATGGCAGGTTTGCATAATTTTCTGAGTTTGCAGTTCACTGTGATCCAACTAGTCAAAAGGATCTGCGTTTACTTTAAAAACAGCCAGTTATGTTGAAACTAAACTTGCTTTACAGACTCATGGACACACCTGTTTTACACACGTCACACAAACACAACCTATTTCAACTTATCAGTTCAGGGAAATAGAAACTGAAAGTGTGGTTGAACTGCTGTGTGTTTGTGTCTCTGTATTCATGCAGTAAAATGGCAGAAGCCAGAATTTTGGTGAACGAGAATGAGTTCATGTGTGCAGTGTGTCTGGATCTCCTGAAGGATCCAGTGACCATCCAGTGTGGACACAGTTACTGTAAGAGCTGTATTACAGACTGCTGGAATGAGGAGGATCAGAAGAGAGTCTACAGCTGCCCTCAGTGCAGACAGACCTTCAGTCCAAGACCTATTTTAGGTAAAAACACCATCTTGGCTGAAATGCTGGAGAAACTGAAGAAGACTAAACTTCAAAGTGTGGTTCCTGCTGGAGCTGGAGATGTTCAGTGTGACGTCTGTACTGGAAGAAAATACAAAGCTGTCAAGTCCTGTCTGGTGTGTCTGAACTCTTACTGTCAGAATCACCTCGAACAACATGAGAGTTGGTTTAAAGGAAAGAGACACAATCTGACTGAAGCCACTGGACGACTGCAGGAGATGATCTGCCAGAAACATGAGAAGCTCCTTGAGGTTTTCTGTCGCACTGATCAGAAATGTATATGTGTGCTGTGTATGGATGAACATAAAAACCACGACACTGTATCAGCTGCAGCACAGAGGACAGAGAAACAGGTATTTAACACTAGACACTGATGAAATATTGCTGACACTCGTTTCATATGTGTTTATATCGGCACCCATATTAACAGTTTACAGCATTCACACTGCACACAACAGCAGAAAGCTGCAAGAAGAGTTTCACTGCTGAGCCTGTTTGGTGAAAATGACTGTAAACATTTATCAATAAAATTTTTAATAAAATAGACCTTGATTAAACAACACAAAAAATGGTGTGTTCTTTGACAAAATATACATATCTATCTGAGAAATCAGTCAAAATGCAGTGACAGATGACTTTCTATTCAGTAAATCTGACTGAATTCAGATGATTCAGTCATTTATAGCTTCGCTTTGTTCATCTATTTTCTGTCTAGAGCCTAAGTTTAATTACGCAGCAGAAACACTGTCAGTGTGTTCAACTCTGTCTGTTTCACGTTTATGATACTTACACGGTGAAACAGGGATTTTGCTTCATGTTAATTAATGTACAATGATTTTAACTGATCATCCCTTCTGGAGTTTTAATCTACAGCTGTTACTTATCAGTTCCACTTTTACTGCATTCATCTGTTGACTTGATTATTTAGTTATTATTTAGGTCTGTATGCTGTGGTGAGGTTGTTGTGTTGATTCATGCGCAGTTCTTGCTGAGTTTGTGTTAATAAAGTCACAGATTGATTCAGCTCATGCTTGTTTGTTGCATCGAACTCAAACAGAAGTGTCAGAAGTAGGCACTAAATCCTGAACATGGCCTTGAATAGCATTCCCACTCCCGAGGGCATGCGGATATCCAGGGATATATCAAAAAATTGGAATAATTTCAGAGCAGTATTCGAGGACTATGAACTAGCTACTGGGTTAATTGAGAAGCCCAAAGAGGTGAGAGCGTCAGCACTGCAGCGCGGCAATGAATGTCGACATATCTACAGTCACAATATTGTGTTGAGCGAGGGACAAACGAAAGATCCGAAAGCCATACTTGATGCCCTAGGAGGCTACTTCAAACCTGTGAAAAATGTGATCTATGAAAGGTACATGTTCGAGTGTTGCAAGCAGGAAGTGGATGAGCCTATTGACAGTTTTCAGGGAACTCAAAGATGAAATGATTTGTGATAGACTTGTCCTGGACATTGCTAATGAGAACACCAGGTGGCGCCTGTTGAACGTGAACGTGAGCTGACTTTGTCACAGAGTGTGGAAATATGCCGATTGGCACAAGCGACAGTACAACGTGTAAAAGCAATTGACATAATCAGTGACGGTGTGAACGTCACACAAGCATAAAGACGGAAACGCCAGGATGGCGAAATGAACAATGAGCAAACGCTCAGGACTGTGTATTGCAAGTATTGTGGGGGTCACAAAAAAGGCAGAGAGTGATCTCCCGCATATGGAAAGACATGTCGATCATGTGGTGTATTGAATCATTTCGCCAAGGTGTGTAAAGCCCAACAGAGAGGCGACAGGGCAGGCAGAGTTAATGTAATGATGGATGATGGTCAGGATGAGCAAGGACCCTACAGTGAGGGTCGGCTTTTCACTGCTGAGGAATGCATTGACACAGTAAAGTCCCCAGGTCCAAGATGGTTCATTAACCTGACACTTAATAAAAAAAGCAGGCTTGTCAGCTAAACATGGGAGCAACATGTAATGAGCCACATAATCAAAGAGAAACTGGTTCCTGAAAGCCCCCTGCAGCTGAGTACAACAAGGCTGAAATTGTATTCTGGTGCCACAATGTCTTCCCTGGGGAGATTTCACACAGAATGCACAGTAAAGGGCACCAAACACAAATTAGTCTTTGAAGTGGTAGAGGCCGATCAAGAGCCACTACTTTCGGGTGACACATCAGGACTTATGAAATTTACCATGCCGGAGGAGCTTCACAAACTTGTTGCATGCTCAGACATGCCGCTCACAAAGCAACAGTTAGTTTGCAGTTTCAAGGACATGTTTAATGACCCAGTCGAGTCTGTCCCAGAAGAGATACGATTTGTGCTCGACAGCAGCAGTGCGCATCACGGAACATGCCGGTGGCCTTGAAAGACAGAGTAAAAGAACAGCTCGATAAGTAGGCTACATGAGTGATGGACACATCACATCTGTCACTAAACCTACCCCATGGATCAGCAACATGGTAGTCATAGCCAAGCCAGACAAAGTAAGGATATGTATAGACTAGGGGTGGAACGGTTCAACTTTTTCACGGTTCGGTTTGTATCACCGTTTTAGAGTCACGGTTTCGGTACAGTTTGGTATGTTTAGGGAAAAACTATACTGTCAAATAAAAATAAAGAAAATAAGAATAACCTATCTAACTACAAGCAACAGCACAAATAAATACAATAGAGTAAATATACAAATAAACTAAACAGTGATTTTCAGTTTTTTTTTAGGTAGGTCAAGCATTAGTTTTTAGGTACAAAAATTGAATAATCAAATGTAAAACAGCATTGCATATTTGACTGTATAAATTAAAGATTAATCTTTATTAAAGTTAAAAAAGCAATTCAAAAAAGAGCAGTGAGTGATTTCTTTGTTGTTGCTGTTTGATTAATATTAAGAAAGTGCTGTCACTTTAAGAGAATGCACTGATCCAGTGCACTGATACTGTACGTCCAGCCGGCTATGTCTGCTATAGGATACTTACCAAAACGGGCATTTTGACATAATTTTTGTGTGAATTTGTCCATTCAAACACAATACTTCAGAGAGAGAGCTTAATATTTGCGCGCGTTCTGAGGCGCGGATTTGCGCGCTTCTGATGAGTGCACGCACAAATCTTCTCACTGCGCGCGCGAGCTCGCGCCCTCTGGCTCTTAACTGTTTAAACTGGCAAAGCTTACATGAGTTTAGTTTAAACACAGATATCAACGTGCGCTGTTCAGGTCTCACCTGTGCGCGCACACTATCAGCACCCGGGTGATGACGGAATAAATGCTCATATTCCAGCAGACGGCACTCTCATTGAACAAGAGTGAATGGTTTGTCCACTTTTTCCTTTTTTTTTTTTTTCATCGCTGTTGTTGTAATGTACTGGGAAGCCAGAATGAGCATCCATCAACAGAAGCATACATTAGCCGAATCCTGGTTTTTTTTACGTGTTATAACAAAAAATATTGCAGATGCATTGTCAGATTTAAGTTGAACCGCGGTCCTAGCACGTGCCGAACCGTGTGTGGAGAACTGTATGGTTCGATTTTTTTCCGCGAACCGTTCCACCCCTAGTATAGACCCAAAACACCTGAATCAAGCACTACAAAGATCGCATTACCAGGACATTCTGTATAAACTGCCCAAAGCACATCTGTTCATGCTGGCAGACGTTCGTTATGCTTTTTTACACTGTAGACTGGACAATGAGAGCAGTTTAACGACAACTTTCTGGACATCATGGGGACACCATGAGATGGTGTAAACTGCCTTTCGGCGTTTCAGTGGCACATGAAATCTATCAACGCAAGCAACACGAGCTGTTGATGGGACTCCAAGGCATAGAGGCCATTGCGGATGACATACTGGTTGTTGGCTGCGGTGACTTAGACTCAGAAGCCGAGTTAGATCATGACAAAAATCTCTGTGCACTAATGGAATGCTGCAGAGCCGTGAAACTCTGACTGAGCGAGAAAAAGTTGCAATCCAAACTGAAAGCGCTGCACTTTAATGGGCACATATTATCAGCGGAAGGCTTACGGGTCGACCCAGAAAAAACAAAAGCTGTTCTGGCAATGCCGACACCACAGGATGTGAAGGCTATTCAACGCTTCAATGATTTATGACATATCTGACCAAATTTCTCCCATGGCTCTCAGAGGTGTGTGAGCCGCTTCGCAGGCTGCTGGACAAAGGCGTTGCGTGGCACTGGCTTCCCAAACATGACGAGGCGGTTCAAGAAATAAGTGATGTCAGCAAGAATGGTCTGCTTCAGCAGAGACAACCTATGGCATTTGCCTCTCAGGCACTCACTCGTACTGAACAAAACTATGCCCAAATTGAGAAAGAATGCTTGATCATAGTTTTCACATGTCAGAGGTTTCATTACTATCTGTATGGCAAGGATACAATCACAGCTGAAACGCCCCTCGTGACGATCAAACCCGAGTGCTCCCAAATGTCTCCAAAGCATAAGTTTGGCTAGTAATTTTGAGTTCATGTTGGGAGTTGGGGTTGTTAATTGAGGGAGGATGTTTTTAGTGAAGTGTGGCAATTCTTTAAAGAAAGGGAGATGTGACACGGTGAAATGCCATAGGAAAGGATAGGAAAGAATGTGACGTGTGGCCAAGTATGGTGACCCACCTACAATCCCTGCCAGACCTGAGACTCAAACCCGCATCCTTCAGGTTACAAGTCTGACTCTCTAACCATTAGGCCACAATAGTGGTTATATATGGTCTGTATCCTGTGGTGTCGTTGTTGTGTTGGTTCACGTGCAATTTACGCTGAGGCCTGTTAATAAAGCCAGAGATTGATTCAGCTCATGCTTGTTTATTACATCGAACACAAACAGCAGTAGCTTTCTGTGACATTCACTATCATCCGTTTGTTCTCCAGCAACAGTTGAAGCAGATGCGGAGAAGGTTCCGGCAGAGAATACAGCAGAGAGAGAAAGATCTCCAGAAGCTGAGAGAGGCTGTGGAGTCTCATAAGGTGAGTCTGGAGAAGAAGAGAAGTTTGTCTCAGTCTCAGTTCAGACTCACTGAAGCCTGAATCACT